>JBCEWC010001726.1:0-38802 GCA_038996855.1 Solanum aculeatissimum | reverse complement strand
AAATCTAATTCAGTTGCGCCCACATAGCGACTCAAAGCTTTCTCAGCAAGACAACAACGTTTTAGCGTAATTAATGGAAAATTGAATTTTATTTTTGGTTTACCCTCAATTTATGCGTAACTGATATTTAACTTTCCTTATATTTCGTTAGGTATCAAACATCCAGTAAGTATCAAAACGGGCTTATTTTAAGAGATTTTAAGTAATTTATGAAAAAGTTGGCATATAAGGGAATTATCACTTTATAGTATGAGATTTATATAATTTTTACTTTTATTTTTTATCTTTCACCTTAGCTGTCCCCTTTTTACACAATCTTTTCAGCTTTTTGGAGGGTCCTCTTTTTCAAGCAATTCTTTTTCAATTCATCATTTTCAACTTTGTTGAATTCTTGTTTTTGTCATTTCAAGGGCACCCCTCCTTTATTTTCATTTTCTCTCAACTATTTCATGGGAGACATATTTTATCGCACCATTTTTTGCGTTAATAATGGGATATAAGTGATCTCATATATATGGTGGAATAATTTATACCGAAATAATTTATTTCGAAATTAATTATCTCAAAATTAATTATCTCGAAATAACTAGTTTTCGACCAAACGACCCTTACAGAATTAGTTATCCTCAAATTGTTATTCCACCTAGGGGCAGACTTAGGGAAGGGGGAGAGGGTTCATCCGAACCCCTCAGCGAAAAATTACATGGTATATATAAAGTAATTTTTTTTTTTATATTTTTATATATATATTAAACTTGAACTTTCTTAGCAATAAGCAAAGTCTAGCATAGTGGTAAGTCATTTTTTTAAATGGACTCTCATGCTCGGGGTTCAAATCCCACTAAAAACATTATTTTTTAGCTTCTTTTAATTCGACTTTGGGGAACCCAATCCAATATTTCACTTTTTTTTTAAAGTGATGAAATAATATTAGACTATGTATTACTACTTCTTTTGGAAATTGCATTTTGTTGGTTTTTTCGCACATTTATATTTTTATATTTCAAATCCCTGAGTTAAAATTCTGGATCCGACACTGATTCCACCGTTAATATAAAATAAAAATAACATTATAATTCTATAATAATCAACTCCAAAATAAGTCGTATAATTTGGGGCTTTTAATCAAATATGAAATAAATTTATCTTTAATTTAATTCCAAAAGTAATTATTTTTTATCCTTTGCACCAACGGGGACAATTGATAAAGTTGATATCATACACCTCATTCGCAGTAAATAGAAATTAGGATTTGGTCCGGTCGAATCCCTTTTTTCTTTTCCATAAAAACCGTTTGGAGACACCGCGAAGCGATTCCTTTACTTTCTCCTTCTTCACCAACCCAGAAAAACAAACAAAAAAATAATTTCTCTCTAAAATTCCCTTGAATTTGCTATTGACCATTCTTCAACCTCTTTCTCTATTAACTTTTTTTCTCAACGTGTAAGTCATCTATTCCGTGTATGATCTCTGGTTCTAAGTTGATTTTTTTTCCTTATTGAATTTTTTTTTGGATGTCTATTGTATGTGTGTATGTATCGGCATTGGTGTTGCAGCTTTGAATTTAGTGTTTTAATGGGTTGGGTAATCGTTAGCTGCTTAGGGTTTTCCTTCGTTGGCGTTTTGGACTTTTGTGGGTGCAAGTGAAAAAGGGACGTGTTTTATTTCTGCCTTCGCACACGTACATACGACATATATAGAGCTCAATGTAGTTAGAGATCATTAATTCTTTATTGGGTTTATCATCTTTTTGTTTTTTTCTTGTGCAGTTTAGTTTTGCAAGTTGGTGTTTTCTTTAATCCTAATTTTTGGGGTTATGCACTGTTGAATTGGTTAACCTTCTGCAAGTATGTGGATTTATGTGACTTATGATTTGTTTTGTTTTTTCCTTTTTTGATAAGGTTGACTATAATTGATTGTAGAAAGAGTCTGGTGGTCCACTGAAAGAATTGGGCTTTTTGTTGTTTCTGTTAATTTGTTGGTAGAGAAGAGAATTTTGGATTATGCTTAACATATAGATGCGACTTGCAAGTTGGAAAGTTTAGTAATTTGATTATTCTTCTCTCTGCAATTGATCGGGTGAGCATTAGTGCATTTTCGTGTGTGTGGTTTCTCAAAAGCTTTTAAATGCCTATTTGATTGCTTAACTGCTATTTGCATTCACAGATTACTGCAGGTCTTAGCAAGCCACCATTTTTTGGGGGTGTTGTGGTAAGGACAGATAATTGTTTAATTCTCTCTACTCCTCTGAGTGTTGCTAGGTAAAACAGTTGATATTCATTTGTCATGGATCCCAATTGCACCACTGAAAATTTATCTTTCTCTTTGCAATGGCCTGATCTCTGTAAGATAAAAACGATTATGCATCTCATGGAATGGTTGCATTTGATGTTTCAGGAGATGTCGCAGTTGCTGCTTTTGACTTGATCAGCATAAGGCAACAAAAAGAAGAATGATAAAGTGAAAAAAACTATAAAGCTTGATGATTTGGAAAGTAAATTTCCCGACAGTAAGTGTTTTAACCCTGGGAGGAGGACTGGATACAGCACTAAGTTGAGCCATAAACAAGATACAATACCAGCAAGAAGTGGCAAGAAAAGAACAGTTAATAAAGCATCTCTAGATTTCAATTCCTTGCAAATTACAATAAAGAAAAGAAGCTATCCTCAAGCAAGCCCGTTCTTCTATTGGCATTTGCTGGGAAATATGGTGCAAGCTGTTGAACATAACGGTGTGCTTGAGATAGCTCAAAGTGAGCATAAAAAATCAAAAACAACAAAAAAGGGTAAGGGAAATGGGAGGCAAGGCAAAACTCACACTGGTCAAAACTCGCAGAAATCAAAGGGAAAAAGCTCGATTCCTACAGGCCCTATCTCGTTGAAAGTTAAATTTGGTTCACGTTGCCTGATGGATGTTGTTCCTCCTATTGATGATCACATGGACAAACAGTGTACTACTGGAAAAGAATTTAAAGAATTGCCAAATGTTGCCAGAAATTTTGATGATCAATTGGAGACAGGGTTGCCCAGTCTGCAGTTCTCCAGTTGCAACGGAAATTTGGATAATGTGTATACTTCTGTATCCGGATCACGCCAATCTGAAAAGAACATCAGCCAAGAACCAGTGGACAAGCTTTTAGACTTTCACCGTGAGTCATTTTCTCAGGAGAGAACATCAATTGATAACAGGTGCTCAGATTCTGGAACTTCGCCTGACTCAGAAGTTATCAACTTGATTCCGGATACTCAAATTATTGAGGGAGATGCAGAAGAGTTGAATGATTTAATCCCATCTAGGCCATCTGTTGCTCCTGGGGATGTTCTGAGTTTGCGTGTGTATGACAGGAGCAAGAAAGGAAGGAAAAAAGATAGGCTCCCAAAGTTTGCCAGTTCTGGTTCGAAAGATCTCCTTAGTCCAGATAGTATGAGCAATTCCCAAATATTTAGTCAACTCATTCAAGGAGAAAAAGTACGAGAGGGCTCTTGTTATGCTGATACTTCTGCTCTAACAATAGGTAGAAGTGGCTCAGGCAACATATCTAGTGCAGAGATTATTTCAGGGGAACTGTTTCCTTGTTCAGGAGCGCCAGAGTTCAATATCTACTATGCTACTTCAAAGCTTGGAAGTGGCATAGAGGGTAATGTTTGTTCTAGCCTTGGCACCGAATCACCAGAAACTGTGTTTTCTGAAAAAGTGGTATCCTGTCATGATGGACAAAATACTACTGATAGTGAAAGATCTAATTTATCTGGCAAAGGCAGGTCACAGGTCCCGAAGCTGAAGTCATCCAAAAGTAGAGGAAGTGCTTCTAAAAAGAAGGAAAACAAAAAAAAGCAAGATAATAAGCTTGAAGTGAAATATGAGAATGAGCAAGTCAAGAGTTTATCTGAGGTGAAACATTACCCTGGAACAGGTATGATGAATAGTTGTATAAGATTCTGCCCCTCCCCCCTCCCTTTTCGCCCAAGGAGAAACCATGGAAATATTCAATTTCATGAGTTCAATGTTGGACGTGACCCTCAAGCAATGTAGTATTATATGACCATATTAAATTACTGTCTTAGAAAACGAAGCACCATACGGATTTGGAGAAGTTGGATCCAGAAATAAAACCTTAAGTGGAAGCATTTCAGACTTGGACCTTATGCGGAATGAGGTGAGTCAGACATATTTACAGCCAAGAAATGCCTGGGTGCAGTGTGATGATTGCCAGAAATGGAGGCGTATAGCTGCTGTACTTGCTGATCAGATTGAAGAAACAAACTGCAAATGGTATGTGGTTGCTCATCCTCTACATCTGCGTTGATGTTCTGTTCTTCCAATTTGTTGTCTGCCATGCTTCTTTGAAGTTTAGTCCTGTAAGAGGATTTTGTTTTTCCCCTAACTTTGTAAACTGTGAATCAGTTTTTGGTCGCTCAATTGCACTAGCGCACACTTGCATCCTGGAAAGTGGTGTTGCTTAAGTTAGAAAGCTAATAAATGGATCTTTGAACCTTATTACTAGAAAAAAATTAAAGAAGCTGAGAAAGTGATTCTTGTAAGTTTCTCTCTTTGGAGTCCATGATTCAATCAGCTGCTTCTGTTTAGCACGTTCAATATGCAGAGCTTTGATGCTTATATGCTCTGGGTGATTCTGTGTGTGAGTGAAAAACTATACTTTTTTCCTCTCCTACCTAATCCAATTGGAAAAGAATGGCCCTTTTGTGTGAGGTACATGCTAATCACTTGTCTATTAAGACAGACTCCTCTTTAACTTTGTAAAAGAAAGAGTTGCAGTCTGACTTGGAGATCCTAAGTTTGAATGCCAGGTAAAGAAAACTTGACATCAGCCCAATTGCTCTAGCCTTAGTGGGCATTACCCTGGCAACCTGTGCTTGCGGCTGGACAGGCTAGCTGCTGGATTGCTTAAGGTGCATGTAAGCTAGCCTGGACACCATTAATAATAAAACATCAAAAATAAATTAAAAGAAGGGGTTATATTTAGCACCCAAGGGTGTGGCCCAGTGGTCAATGAAGTGGTTGAGAACCCTGAGGTCTCGGGTTCAAAACTTAGCGGAGACAAAAAAAATCACTAGGTGATTCTTGCCATCTGTCCTAGCCTTGGTGGACAGAGTGGATAGAGTTACCTGATACCTGTTGTTGGAGGGAGGTGGTAGGTTTCCCGTGGAATTAGTCGAGGTGCACAAGCTAGCCTGTACTCCACAGTCATTAAAAAATAGAAGGTAAGAAAGGGTTATATTCAGTAAACATCTTTACGGACAAACATGTTAATACTTGTCTTTCAAGATTTTTATCTCTTATATGCTAGAACATTAGCATATTACTTGCAGAAGAAAATATATAAATTTTAATGCACATAGATTACTTTGTGCAAACTGACCTATCAACATGAATACATAGTAGATAGCTATCAGGTTTACAAGTTACTGTGTTTTTCTGGAATCTAATGGTCTTTTGCGACTAACCTGTTCTTACTGTAAGTTTCTTATAGTATTTGAAGCTTGAAGTATTTGAGGTTTACTAATGGATCTGCAAACTATTGTCATTGAGAAAATGTAATGTTGTTTGTTTGTTTCCAAGTGTTAGTTGCTTATTTATCTCATGTAACATTAAAGGACGTGTAAGGATAATTTGGATAAAGACTTTGCTGATTGCTCGATTGCACAAGAAAAATCAAATTCAGAAATTAATGCTGAGCTAGAAATATCAGATGCATCTGGCGAGGAAGATGCCCTCGGTAGACGCTTGAATTCAAATCGTTCAGGACAGAAGAAGGCACCTGGTATTTTAATAATTGTAGTAATGCAATAGCGGTGATGTTGACTTTGAGTAGAATTTCAATAAAGAAATTTGTGCTAATTTACCTATCTTCCTTACATGTCTGTCTGCATTGTAGTTTCCCTTCAATCATCTTGGACTCTGATTAAGAGAAACTTATTCCTGCATCGTAGCCGCAAAAGTCAAACTATTGATGAGGTGAGTGCTTTATCAAGTTTGCATTATTACCTCATACATCTGGATGTATATCTTGAATAAAAATAATAGAAAAATAAAGCCCTTGTTGCAGTGTTCTTAGACTTGACTGGTCTCTAAATCTTAAAATTCATCAGGAAAGGGTAAATATAAAGCTGGATTTACCCTATTATTAATCAAACGATTAACCTATCGTTTTTCTCTGTGGGAAGTTTGCCTTAAAAAGTAAAGTCATATTCAGCATAATTGCTTCAGCTTAGACAGTTGCATCATTGTGGCTGCTGGTTTCCATTTCACAAATAACAAACATTTCCCTTTTCTCCAAGTGTGACAAGATAGTTATATGTCGCAATAAAAATAATAATTAGGGAGTTATGTTTCTGAAAACATATAGTTATGTGTATTAGTTATTGTTAACTTGCTCATTATTTATGTTCACTCTGGAATTTTCTGGCCTTTGGAGCTATCTATTCCTTTGGATTAGCTATCAAATGTATCTTTCTATGTTAAATAATTCTATCAATCTTTCCTTTTGGCATTGTCAAAGTCTCCTTTTTTTAATGACAAGGGGAACCTGCAGCCGCTACCTTTGTGTGCGCACAGGGTAAACCCCCGCTCCTATGCAATAGCTCGCAAACCACATAGGAGAGGTAACCCGCACCAGGCAAGCCTGGTGCGACGAGCTCAACCCAAAAGGCAAACCCCTTGCTTTCGCTGGCTAGGGGTTTCGAACTTGAGACCTCCAACATGGAAGCCCCAAGCCCAAACCACTGGGCCACCCCGAAGGGTTTGGCATTGTCAAAGTCTTCTTGAAAATATTTGGTCAAATGTAACTTAAAGTACTTAAGCTCTTCTCCATCTAGTCTATCAAGTTCTCCTTCACACATTTCCATCTGTCTTTCCTTGATGTTGCCTTATTTTGGGCTTTAAGCATACTTTTGGCTTGTAAAAATATTTTAGGTACATAATATGAAAGAATACTGTCCGTGTGTGGTATATGGTTCCCTTAAATAATTACCTGGTCTTTAAATGATTGATCTTTGTTATTTTGAGGTCAATTGCTCATATAATCTATGATGTGTCATGGTTAGTGGGGTCCGCAATGTTTACTATATAGTAAAGACGACAATTTTAACACTGGCTGTAGATATTACTTGTATGAGCTAGTTCACTTTAAGAATATTGCATGTTGACAAGGGAGACTGGTACTTGTAGGTGTCCCTTTAATCATGTCATCAAAAAACAATCATCTCTATTATCAGTAATTCACTATCATAAAGGTTAAGGCTAAAATGAAGCATGAAAAATAGATAAGAGCAATAATTAGCTTCTAAAAGAAAGCAACTTGATTGCCCCTAGGGCCTAGCTCAAATGGCAAAGAGTGGAGGATTTGTGGCTGAGGTCATAGGTTCAAGCCCTGTGCCATGTAAGGCGGAGCCTGGTATTTAAGTGGAGAAGGGTAGAGAGACAGGTCCAATATCCACCGAGTTTAGAAAGTAGTTGTTTGTCCAAAGGGCGGGCAACAGACAAATTTCTCGATTATCAAAAAAAAAAAAGAGAGAAAGCAACTTGATTCACACTCGAAGTGTAGGCTCCCAAAAGAAAAGGACATCGATCCCTGAGTTAATTTCTTCTTAGCAACACATTTTTATGGGTTGGACTTTCCGTCAAAAAGGCGTTTGATACTCTTCCACCAGCAGTTGTGGTTTCTTTGCATTTTAAAGATTATATAAATAGCACAGAATCAGGATTCCTGAGCATTCTTTTAGCAAGTTCAAGTTTGTCTAGAAGATTTTAGGGTTTGAAAAGATTCTTTAGTGATTTTGGCAGCACCTTGTAATTTGTTTACTAGGACAACAGGAAAGTAAGATTTTTCAGTTGTCAATATAGTGTCTAAATACTCTATTGACATTTTATAGGCCTTTCCTAACAGGAAAGTAAGATTTTTCAGTTGTCAATATAGTGTCTAAATACTCTATTGACATTTTATAGGCCTTTCCTGACCCCCTTTAACATGAATCCAAAGTATATGGTGCACACAATTGTCATAGTTGGTCCTGCTTCTGAGGTTTAACACATCTGTACACCTTTCAAGGAATCTGTAGCTTCTAACTTCCTCATCTCTGTTGCCTTGCACACAGACTAATCTTTGTATATGTTCAACTGCTTATTGAATCAAACTTATGATGTCAGATGCTCAAAGTAATCAAATCTGACTTGCTTCCTTCTCTATCTTCTGTTTATTTCCCTGTTATCCTTCTCTATTAGATCATGGTCTGCCATTGCAAGCTTTCAGACCATCAATTGGGATGTGGAGATGAATGCCTGAATCGGATGGTCAATTATGAGTGTGTTCGAGGGACTTGTCCATGTGGAGAGCTCTGTTCAAATCAGCAGGTAGTTAAACTTGCAAGACATTCAGTATATTGTATATTGCTTCTATTATGCAGCCTCTGTAACCCTCCATTTATGTCTGCTTGCAGTTCCAGAAACGTAACTATGCTAAATTGAAGTGCTTCAAAAGTGGAAAGAAGGGTTATGGCTTGCAGCTGCTTGAGGATGTCTCCCAAGGGCAGTTTCTTATTGAATATGTTGGGGAGGTGAGTTCACTATTCCACAATATTTAACAGTCTTTGCTAGGTAAGGATGGAAAAGGAGATATATGGATCATATGTTTTTTTTTTCCCCACACTAGTCTTAACGAGGTTATCCTATCATCAATTCTGATTGCATAAGCAAATCAAAGATAATCAAGTAAAGAATTTGGAGAAAACCCTACTTTAATGCCAAATTAGAACATTCTGTATAAATCTAGTACACTAATTTTCTTCATCAAAGAGAACCTAATCTATAAGAGTAGCTTTTAAAAACACCCCTTGCTAGAGTGTTCATCAACCATGACTTTCCACCATTAGCCTCTCCGAGAACATCCAAAATCAGTAAGCTAACCATAAAGATGAAGACATATTGATATTTAGTCTAGCAAATGACCCAATTACCCCAAAACTAGTCTTAAAGAGTTGGATGCCAAATTATAAATATAGCTGAATGGACAAATTACAAGGATAGCCTTCAGTTGATCTTAGTCTTTGTCTCATTATATCCATCTGAGCATGTTGTAAACTTTGAAGTCTTTTCCCAATGCTTCCTCTTAGCCCTCCAAGTCCTTGATAGATTGAAGAATGTTCCGAAGTCCTTGATAGATTGAAGAATGTTCTGAAGTCCTTGATAGCTTACCTTTGATGCCATCAAATTCTTCTCTTTACGTTTACCCTTAAATCTTGGTTTTGCAATGATTTTCTCCCCGTCCTATTCTTCTATAATACTAGTATTTATAACTTGCTTTGTAATCTCTACAGCCTTTTGCCTGATCGCTTGACACTTAGTCTACTCTAGATATGCTTTATTGTCTCGTCGTCTTTAGAGTATCCTCCAATGTTAGTATACCCTCTTACCTTCATCCGCCCACAACCATGTGGAAAGCCTTTCATGTCTTATACCACATCCAAGTGTCAATGTGGTCAAATTGATTTCTTACTCCTCACTTGTCCATGATGTGGAGACCATTTACTCATATTCCCCCACACCCAGATATTGCAATGGAATTCTAGGCCCATTTTATACCGATCCATGGTATTGTTGTAGCATGCACTCCTATGACTGGGAATCTGCATTTATTATTGTGGTTATTCATCATAACTTGCCTTATAAGTTCTCAGTCAACCAATTACACCTTTAAAAGCTAATAGGTTGTGAATTTCATCTAGGCAGAACTGATTTGTAACATAGTATTAGAAAAAGCTAGAATTCAAAGGGGACTCGTGACCTGGTCTAGAATTTGTTTCAAATTCACTTTGTGGCTGCATTCATCTATAATTTGGTGAGGGTAGCAATTTGATAATTTTTAAAACTTCTATTAGTTGCTTGTGCATCTGTATAGTTAAGCATAGTTTCCCATTGTATTTTTGATATATAACAGGCTGTGAGTGTAACTTTTTCTAGGTGTTGGACTTGCATGCGTATGAGGCAAGACAAAAGGAGTATGCCCTCAAGGGTCATAAGCATTTTTATTTCATGACACTTAACGGCAGTGAGGTATTAATGTTTTCCTTGTTTCTTTTTTGAATTGTCATATTGTTTTGTTGTAATTACTGTTTAGAATGATTATCATGTTTTCTATGGTATTTTGCCATGGCTTCTTTACTTCCGTTGTTCCTTTTCCCGTACTGCTGTGGACTGTTTTTTGATTGAATTGAGGGTCTAGCAGAAACAACCTCTCTACCTCCAAGGTGGGGGCAAGGTCTGCGTACACTCTATCTACCCCACCCCAAACCCCACTTTGTAGGATTATATAGGGTAAGTTGTTGTTTTTGTTATGAACTCATGAGTTATCTTACTTGGATACATATCCTGTTATTCAGTCATTTATACTTTGTGAAATATCTCTATATCAACTAATTTAATCTTTCTATCACTTCCCAGTGGCTAGTGTAGATTGTAAGGACCCATAATTGTGGCATTTTAATCTATCTGTTCTCTCTAGCCTTTGTAATGTCCTTTTCATGCCTCATATTTCAGGTTATAGATGCGTGTGCTAAAGGGAATTTGGGACGTTTCATTAACCATAGCTGTGATCCTAATTGCCGCACAGAGAAGGTGATTCTACTTTCTACTGGCCTTTACATTGTGTCCAAAAATTTGCTTTCATGTTCTATTCAGCTTGATAATGAATGGCAATTTCTTCAGGAAAAGGCTGTGCGCGAAAACCAGAATTCCTTTCCCTCCATTGGCCTTTTGCTGCCTTATTTTTATGCATGCCTTGCCTTGATTGGACATGTTGCTAATACAGAAGATTAATATTGTTTGGTGAAGCTGAATGATGCTTTTCTTCATTTTGCTTCGGGGAAAAAATTGATAGCACATTAACAAAACTCATTTCTACACGAATGTGTATAATATTATAATCTCAAGTTTCTTTCATTTGTCTTTTATAAAACCAAATTTGTCTTTTCTTTTGGGCAAATCCTTGGTGAGAAATTAAAATAACAATAGGATAAAAGAAAACATAGCCCAATACTAGACTTGTTCATTACGTAGTTATCTACTTTTTAAGTATCATAAGTTCTTTAATAGATCTATCACAATTTGTAGTCTGGTTGATTCTTTAACAAAATTCAGACCAAATTAAAATAATTGTGAAAATCAAGACTCGAAATGGAAAAATATCATCAGTTTCCCAATCTCTTGGAGAAACAGAATATCCGGCTTTTAATCTCTTATTAGAGATTTGATGGTGTCCCGTTTCCCGTTGTCATTCAACCCCCTAACATTCCAACTTAGGATTTTGACTTTCATCCAAAAAAAGACTGGTATTTCCTCCCCTTGTGCTTCATCTCCCTCTCATCATAATTCATCAGGCATAGTAGCCTTTTGGCCGCTGTCTCCCCCTTCTTTTTAGATTCTCGCTCTGGACATATTGTGTTTGGTTTGATATATGTATAAGTTATGAGGAATTTTTGTATTATTTCATGCAGGATAGAAGGTGGAATAAGTACCATGAATAACTAAACCTTGCATAAAATAATACATAGATTTCTTCATAACTAATTCATGTATTACCCATACATGCATAACCCTGCATATCTACTCTCTGTGATTGATTATATCAGCATTTTGTGTTTGCAATTTCATCTTTTTATTTTATTTTTTATCACTGGTTTGTTAATTGAATGTAAGATCAATTCCCACCCCCACCCCCCACGCACCCCCAGCCCGCTCTTACTATATATTTTCGGGTACTGTTGTGACTCAACTTTCATTCACTTGCTAACACAGTGGATGGTCAATGGAGAGGTTTGCATTGGACTCTTTGCTCTAAGGGATATCAAGAAGGTAAAGTGTCTCCTGATGATTGTAATTTGGCTTTAACTGTTTTGCAATTTACAGGATATTTGTTGTTTTTTCCTAGTCAGTGAAGTAGAAAAATGGTTTCTTCTCTCGTCTTAAATTTCTTTTATATGTATGGTCAATAAACACATTAAGAGTAATTCTGAGATCTTTAATACCTAAGCTGAAGACGGTTGCATTATGGTCCCTGTGATAGTTATTAGTTTGTTACAATCACCATTCCATTATCGCCTTTAGCGTTTTTCCATTTTTCTTTTAATTTCTCTTTTTTCCATATCTAGTATCTTCTGCTTATGGGGCTTGATTTTTGAGATGAGGGTTTTCCGGAAACAGCTTCTCTATCTCTATGAGGTAGTGGTCAGGTCTGCGTACATTTTTCCCTCCCCAGACCCCACTTGTGGGATTCCACTGGGTATGTGTTGTTATTGTTGTTGTGTCTGAAAAGACACCGTTACGGTTTAAGATTTGCCATGTGAAGGGCAGTTCATGGTGGAATTGTTGGTAGAATCTGGGTCTAGTTTTAGATGGGTTATTTAGTTGATCCAGCCATTAGGCCTTGAATACAGAGATGTGTTTGGGTTGCATTCCCTCTTACTTTGTTCTTGTGAAAAAGCACTTTGATGCTTAAATATGTCAAGATTATGTTAACAGATCAGTTTCAGACAAATGATTATTTTAACTGATAATGAGTTTCAGATAAAAATTATATTATATTTCTGAGAGTTTCAATTTTCTGAAAACTTATTTGCATGTTAGCAAGTAGACCCCAATTTCAGATTGGAAGAGGGGCTTGTCAAAACTCTATATGTGGAATCTTGAAGAGGGTGTAGTAGGTATTCTTTGTTGTGGTCAATACATGATTATCGATAATTATTAAAGTAACACTCCATTCTAAACTGTGGATTTACTGTTAAAACTTTGGAACCCAAGACATGAAAGATTCATAATTTATTTTGAGGTTTATCCTAATGTTTCTTGTGGACTGCAATAATTTTCCTCGCCCTTCATCTGTTACACAGTTTATAGGGTACATATATTCCTATTTATTGAGTTCAAGTCTGAATTAACTATCAGTATTGCTAGGTAACTACTTGTTGGTGTTTCGAAGTTGAATAAAAATGCTTTAGTTTTTTAATCTTAATTTTAGCAAGTAGCATCTATGTATCAAAGAAATTATAGGAAGTGACATCTGAGCTAGCAATGTTCATTTAAACAGGGATCACATCATGATGAAAATAGTGATGCTTGAGCTTTTTGTACTTAATCTAGTTAAGTTAATTTTACAGATAATTTCTGGGAAAAGAAGTTGTAGTCTAAGTCTGATTTATCGAATTTGTTTCTTCAAGCTGCTTAATTGATGACACTGAAGTTTATGATAGATCATCTGCCTATGGATTTTAATTGTAGTCCTGTTGTCACTTGTTATCTAGGAAGGTCTTCTTCTTCAAATAAATAATGATGTAGTTTTAATAGTACACTTGTATTAGCTGCTGAATTTTTGAAGGAAAGTTAAGTACTTTTGACTCAGGAATATACTTTTAAGTATTTTCCTTTTCTTCTCCCCCCTTCCCCTCATGGAAAAGAATTTATGTAATATATATGCATTTCACTTTGTTTATCATCTAATTTTCTAACCAACATCATTATAGTGCAACAAATTAAGTGCTTGGGTATGATCCATCACCTGCTTGCCTTAAGTTTGTCAAATGCATCAAACCAAATGAAACCTCTTGTGCTCTTTCTACTTTAGGAATAATATGTGTCCTATTTGCTGTCTTTATCTTTTTCCCCCTTTAGCCGTAGCCATTTTCCCTTCTCTGCTTTTCATGTTTCTGGTGAGAGACGAGTGAGAGTGATGGGAAGGATAAATAGGTATGCTTCTCCAACTGGTTCCTTGGGATCTATTTGCTGCATAAATTGTTAGCTGCTTCCTGACTAGGCTTTCTATTGCATAACCTTTATGGATCACATCTTGAGTTATCACAAGTTAGCAGTCTAAGTAAATATCTTTTCATTTGTTTCTGTTATTTTCCCAACTAATATGTGCTTATGGTTTGCTTGTTCAGGGTGAGGAGGTTACATTTCATTACAATTATGTGCGTGTCTTCGGGGCTGCAGCGAAAAAATGTGTCTGTGGCTCGCCGCGCTGTCGGGGCTATATAGGTGGAGATCTGCAGAATGCAGAAGTGATAGTTCAGGCTGATTCTGATGATGACTATCCTGAACCCGTTGTTTTCTGTGAGGATGGTGACATGGGTGATGAACTAGAGAACATTCTATCTGCAAAAAGTTCAGTTGATGCCACAGAAATTACTACTCCGGGGGTTGCACCTAATAACAAATATAAACTGGATGAACCTTTTACTCAAAATCTGGAGAATACCACCCAAATACACACAGGGAATATAATGAAACAAGAAAATTCCAACATGGATAACTCTGCTGCTGCTTTTAGCTTGAAGATCAAGGAGGAAAGCAACAAGTTCCATAATGAATCTCCTTCATCATCTCTGAAGAAGGAATCACCTGCGGCAATGGAGGGGCTAGAAAGCCTATTGCATTCTTCTGTACGACCTATGGGAAATTCCTCGCAGTCGGAAGATATAACCACTAAGACCATATCTGAAGTCAAAAGAGAGTGCTTAGATGTTGACAAAGTTTCTTCTGCACTGCCATCTCCAAATGCTATGCTTAGCAAGTCTTTGAAGAAGAAATCAAGCAATGAGGATGCCAATGATGAATCGTTGAAATCTTCTCGTCGATCATCTTCCGTTAAAAAGGGAAAATCGAAGGATAGTGCTGTGAATTTAACATCTGTACCTGATGTGAGCAACAAATTGCAAATTCCACAACCTAAATTCAAGAAGCCAGCACATGATTCCTCAAATGGTCGTTTTGAAGCAGGTATATCATTGTTATCAAGTTTTTGGAATATGTAGACTTGGAAGTATCATTAAAATAAACTCTTGCACCTGAATCTGCAGTTGAAGAGAAGCTTAATGAGTTGCTGGATTATGATGGTGGAATAAGCAAACGCAGGGTAAGTAGTTCCAAGCTACAGGATGTAGTCTATATTTCCTTCTTTTCTTCTGCTTAGTGATGGGGAGGAATGGCTGCTTTGTTTTTCGTCATGTTGTGTTTCTAGTGCTTAGGTCACTGATTTTGGAAAAACTAATCATTTTTTTTTTTTATGGAATGCACATTTCCTCAGCTTTCTGTCCATCCTTCCGCTGCCATTTGGTGTGGCTTCGTTAATGTATTGATGAAACACCATAGGTAAAAATTGTGAAAGGGAGGCCTGGTGGGTGCACATGGGGGGGAAGGTGATAGTTGGCTTATGATTTGGCACTTGATATAGGATTTAGTGATGTCTCCAATTCTAGGTCTTCATTGGTCCTCTTTACAGTGTCGCTTATGCTATGGCTAACGTGCGTGTGAGTACTCTACATTTGAATATGTTAAATCTTTTTCTCTGCAGGATGCATCTAGGTGCTACTTGAAGCTCCTCCTCTTAACTGCTGCTTCAGGGGATAACTGCAATGTTGAAGCTATTCAGAGGTAATAATGGCTTTCTTATTGGAAACTCTTCAGTTGCCATGCTTAGTGGGTGATTCTTTTTGTTCGTTAATCTATTTTTCTCTTTTTCTTTTCTTCTTTAATATATTTGTATGCAGTAACCGGGATCTTTCTATGATCCTTGATGCGCTTTTGAAGACCAAGTCACGCGCTGTTTTGGTGGATATTATTAACAAGAATGGTAGTAATGCGGTGCTTATTGCATGATTCAATTCTTCTTTTTATTTTTGTCCCAAATAAATTACTGATTGTTGGAGTGTGATTGTTTCTTGCTTGTTAGGTTTGCAGATGTTACACAACATAATGAAACGATATCGAAGAGAATTCAATAAGATCCCAATTCTCAGAAAGTTGCTTAAGGTAGTTACTTTAGAATTATGCATTCAAAGTAATTTTACTGATTGATGAACTAGCTGTTTTTAGCAGTACCAGAATTTGAGAGGCTGTAGAGAGAACTTTTTATTTTATTTGTTAGCTAATCTTGATGGAATTGGTCTGAGCAAGAAGAAGTGTCTTAAAGATGTATTCATTGACGTCACTCTTATGTGGTCATAAGTTCTTATATGATGACTGAAGCATCAAACAGCCAACTAAAAATTGAAGATATGAAATTGAGCATTGTTCCGTAGCTTCCTTAGGTCACATTCTTACTAGAACAGGATGATAAAATTGTTTCTAGCTTTTTACTAGGATGATGTGTATTAAACTTGTTATCGGCAGACATATAGTGAATGTAGTTAGTGCCTATGCCCCTCAAGTGGGCTTGGATGAGGAGGTCAAAAAGCTCTTTTGGGAGGATTTGGATAAGCTTGAGAGAGGTATATTGGTCATAGAAAAGATTTTCATTGGGGGAGATTGTAATGTACAGATCGGTGCAACTTCTAGTGGTTTTGACAATGTGCATGAAGGCTTTGGTTTTAGGGAGAAGAATGGAGGAGGGACGTCTCTCTTGGACTTTGCTAAAGCCTTTGAGTTGGTTATTGCTAACTCGTGTTTTTTGAAGAGGAGAATCACTTGATTATCTTTCGTAATATGGTAGCTAAGACTTAGATCGATTACCTTCTCCTATGGAAGGGTGATAGAAGCCTTTGTAAGAATTGCAAGGTTATTTCGAATGAAAATATTTCCACTCAACATAGGCTTTTAGTGATGGATTTAGAGATTAAGGGGGATAAGAAGAAGAAGGCTATTTATGTCCAACCGAGCATTAGATAGGAGGCCTGACTCCTACCCTTTCTCCACAGATGGGGGAGAAGTTGAGTAGTTTAGGGGCTTGGAGTAGTAGCGGGAATGTGAACAATATGTGGAACATTACTGCTGGTTGCATTAGAAAAGTGGCTACCAAGGTACTAGGGGTATCGAGAGGGACCTCTGTGGACGTCAAGGTGATTGGTGGTGGAATGAAGAAGTTCAAGGCAAAGTGAAAGCTAAGAAGGTTACCTATACGAAGTGGTCAGAGTGTATGGATGAGGATGAAAAATGAAGGCTTAAGGATATCTATAAGGCAACGAAGACAGAAACGAAAATGACGGTCATGAGCGCTAAGACAACAGTGTTTGAACATTTGTATGTTGAGCTAGGAGAAAAAAGTGGGGATAAGAGATTGTATAGGCTCGCGAAAGAGAGAGAAAAGCTCGCGACTTGAACCAAGTGAAGTGCATCAAGGATGAGGATAGCGAGGTGTTGGTGGATGAGACTTCTATTAAGTAAAGGTGGAAAACTTACTTTCACAAACTATTAAATGAAAAAGGGGATAGAGATATTAAGTGATTTGGCACACTCTAATAGTCATCGAGATTTTGGGTAGTGCATGCATTTCAAAGTTGAGGTTAAACGTGTTATTAGTAGGATGAATAGAGGGAGAGCGATCAGACCTGATAAGATTTCAATAGATTTTTGGAAGAGCACGATCAAGGATGGTTTGGAGTGGTTGATCAGGTTGTTTAACGCTATTCTGAAGACTGCTAAGATGCTCGATGAATGGAGGAGTACAATGGTTTCATTGCACAAGAATAAGGGTGATATTCAAAATTGCAACAATTACAGGGGCATCAAGTTGCTAAGTCATGAGGGTTTGGGAGAGAGTGGTAAAAGTGAGGGTGAGAAGAAGAGTGTCTATTTCAGAGAATTAGTTTGAATTTATTCCGGGGCAATTAACCACTGAAGCAATTCATTTTGTTAGGAGACTAGTGGAGAAATATAGGGAAAGAAAGAGGGACCTTCATATGGTATTCATTTATCTTGAGAAGGCCTATGACAGAGTTCCGAGTGATTTCCTATGGAGGTGTCTAGAGCGAAAGGTGTTCCAATGGTGTATATTAGGGTGATAAAGGACATGTATGACGGAGCCAATACTCGGGTAAGGACGGTGGAAGGAGACTGAGTATTTTCCTGTTGAGATGGGACTTCATCAGGGATTTGTGCTAAGCCCCTTTTTTTGCCTTCGTGATGGATGAACTGGCACAATCTATTCAGGAGGAAGTTATTTGGTGTATGCTATTTGCGGATGACATAATACTGATTGATGAGACTTGGGATAAAATTAATGATAGGTTGGAGGTTTGGAGACATACGTTGGAATCTGAAGGGTTCAAACAAACATATGTTGCTAAAAATAATTTTGACTTGAGCAAGACCAAACTAGAATACTTGGAGTGCAATTTCAATGTTGCGAGGGATGACACAAACATTGAAATGAAGCTTGCAACTCAATCTATTCACAAGAGAGAAAGCTTTAAATACCTTGGGTCCATCATTCACGGTAGTGGTGATATCGATGATGATGTCACACATCGTATTGGGGCAACATGGATGAAGTGGAAGTTTGCCTCTAGAATATTGTGTGATAAGAAGATACCACATAAGCTTAAAGGTAAGTTTTACAGAATGGTGTTAGATCGTTGTTGCTATATGGGGTGGAGTGCTGGCCAATCAAATACTCATATGCTCAGAAGGTGTAGGTTGCGGAAATGTGGATGTTGAGATAGATGCGTGGACATACCAGAGGTGATAAGATAAGGAATGAGACCATTCGAGAAAAGTTAGGGGTGGCCTTTGTGGCAGACAAGATGAGGGAAGCGAGACTGCGATGGTTTGGGCATGTGCAGAGAAGAAGTGTCGATAATCTTGTTAGGAGGTGCGAGAGGTCGGATTTAAGGGTTACGCGGAGGGGTTGAGGTAGACCGAAAAAGTATTTGGGGGAGGTGATTAAACAGGATATGACACAACTTCATATCACCGAAGACATAACCTTAGATAGAAAGGATTGGAGGTTGTGTATCAAGGTAGAAGGTTAATAGGCTTGTGGGGGGTAGGTTGATATTTGGTCTTGTGTTATAGTAGGTTAGTATAATTAGTCGTGTTTTTATATCTTATGTTGTTATTGTTCGTCTTATATCTGTTACTTTATTGTATTTATCTAAGTTGCTTGGACTCGGGTGTGGGTGTCCGATACGGGTGCAGATCTAGAGGTCGGATCTTTCATAATATAATTTTTAAGATTCAGGGATATGGATCCATGTGTGGATACGGGTGCAGAGATTCGCCTAAAAATGATCATTTGTCACTCAACAACGGAACCTTGCTTATTAGAGTGATAAAATCTAAATTATGAGATATTATGTGGAGAATTTGAAGAGAATCCCGGAAGGAGATTAAAGAAAAAGGCATGACATAGAAATTTCTATATAAAAGATATTCCATTTTCTTCAATTTCACCTTAGCTTTTGTATTGATTACAAAAATCATTAAAACCGTCCAAACTTTCCCTATCAATTTTGGTCAAAGTAACCAAAACCGGTTGACCAAATCGGACATGGATCCCACACCCACACCCACACCCACACCCATGGCGTGTCAACACAGGTGCGGCACCAAAAGTGAAGAGTCCGAGCAACTTAGGTATTTATATATTATTATTTGTTTCCCACTTTAGTTGTTTTTCTTTCTGCTTTTGGGGCCTGATATCTTTGAGACGAGGGTCTTCCGGAAACAACCTCTCTATCTCTACGAGGTAGTGGTAAGGTATGCATACATTTTACCCTCCCCACACCCTAGTCGCGGGATTCCACTGGGTATGTTGTTGTTGTAGTGTTCTCTTGGAAATGCTCAGTAGACTCAACATGGCTATTAAGATCTTATCAAGCTTTTGGCCAGAATATGTCAACTGTTTTTATTTCTACAGGTTTTAGAGTATCTGGCTGTGAGAGAGATTCTTTCGCATGAGCACATTAATGGAGGTCCCTCTAGACCAGGAGTAGAGAGGTTAGTATATATGCTTGCATTTCTCATACATGGAAGTCTTTTCAACTGGATTCGTTGTTAAGGATCTAAAGTAACTTCACTGTAAACCTTATATGAATAACAGCATGAACAAAAAGCTCAAAAACTAAAGTAGACGATGCATAGATTGTCTTCTCGTATATAGTTTAGAAAAAGGGAAAGAGAAAATCAGGATGACTACAAAAATAACTAGATGGGAGATTCTAAATGTTCAAAGAGTTGCAATTTGAGTATTTTTGTTAATTTAAAAATAGAGATGAACTGCTAGAATTACATCTCGTCTCACCCTTTTTTATGTTAAAATCCTATTTGCAATTATAAACCTTAAGATCCATTTCCTGTCACCCAGTTTCTCCATCGAATTGGAAAAGCAGTCTCTCATAGTTGAAGCGTTTTAAAAGCCATTGCTTCAATGTTTAAAGTGGTGAAGTGTTGTGGTGCCAGGGGTTATCACAACATAGGTGAAGCTATGCATTCCAAGATATGATGAGCAACATGATCCAAACAAGAAATAGTTACGAATTGATTCCTACATTTGAGGATGTAACAATATCGGCATTAAATTTTTTTGAACAGGAATATCAGCACTATCTATGTTGAATGCTGAAAATGGTTATTTCAATTGCTACTTGTTTGCTTTTAAAAAGCACTGTGATAGTTAACTTAGGTATTTAATCTGCAGTTACACCAACCTCTAAGGACTAAACATAGCAATTTTCGAGTTAAACATTTGAATAAATGATTGGTATCTAGACTGCTTATATTGCTCACATCTTCTGGAAACAACTCTTTCATCTGAACGAATTTGTGCTTCTATTGTTCTTTATTCACAAAAAAAAAAAGGTGTTGGATTGTTAGTCTAGACAAGTTAGCTGTGGGCTGGTAACTCAGTTTTGATAGTGACATGTCACTGGTTTGTGACAGTGATATGTTGACCAGAAAATTGCCGACTGCTGGTTAAGCCGACCATCAACATGCATATACTACTAAGTGCTAACTTGACAGCTTAGCTATGATGTGCTACTTTTGAAAGGTTTGCTAACATGAACTATGGAATCGGTTACAAAAAAGTATAAGAGCATTGAAAGGTGAATACGGTAAGCTACTATGATAGGTTTGTTAAGATGAACAGTGAGTGTCTTAAAAATTACTAAAAGTGGAAAGCTCCAAAGTGCAAAGTTGGATTACCATTTTGCCCCTACACTAATTAAAAAAATATAAATCATCTCCTTAATTATTAATTAGATATTAAATTTTAATAACCTCTAGGCTAGCTCAATATCATAAATGATGGAGAATATGAGAAGTCCACCATTAACATTGTTTTAAGACCTTTCCAAACTAAACGGTTGTTTTAACAAAACAACAACATACACAGTGAAAATACCACAAGTGGGGTCTAGGGAGGGAAGAATGTACGTAGACCTTACCACTATCTCATAAAGATAGAGAGATTATTTTCAAAAGACCCTCATATAAAAAAAATCCCCAAAAGCAGAAAATATTAGATATGAAACGACTAGAATGGACAACAAATGAAAATGTATAGAGACAATAAAAGTAATAAAATAAATAACGGACAATACAACACAATATATAACGACACGACTGCTAGCCTACTCGAACACAAGGCCCGACATCACCCTACCCTTACTAGCCTTCTAACTTTCTACCCGAATATGCAACCTTCACTCCTTTCTATCTAACGTCATGTCCTCAGTGATACTAAGTTGTGCCATATCCTGTCTAATCACCTCCCCCCAATATTTTTTCGATCTACCTCTACCCCTCTGCATAACTGCTAAATCCATCCTCTCGCACCTCCTAGCAGGAGCATCAACACTTCTTCTCTGCACATGCCCAAACCATCGCAGTCGCTCTTCTCTCATTTTGTCTACCACACAGGCACCTCTAACTTCCCCCGAATTATCTCATTCCTAATTTTATCCCTCCTGATGTGTCCACACATCCATCTCAACATCCTCATCTCCGCGACCTGCATCTTCTGAACATGTGAGTTTTTGATTGGCCAACACCCCAACCCATATAGTAGAGACGGTCTAACCACTATTCTGTAAAACTTGCCTTTTAAGTTTAGGTGGTATCTTTTTATCACACAATACTCCAGAGGCAAGCCTCCATTTCATTTATGCTACCCCAATACGATGTGTGACATCATCGATATCGGCACTACTCTGGATGATGGACCCAAGATACTTAAAGTTCTCTCTTGGGAATAGGTTGAGTGGCAAGCATCACTTCAATGTATGTATCATCCCTTGTAATACTGAATTTGCACTCCAAGTATTCTATTTTGGTCCTGCTCAGTTGGAACCCTTTGGATTCCAAAGTATATCTCTAAACCTTCAATCTATCATTAACTTTAGCCCGAGTTTCATCAATCAGTACTATGTCATCTACAAATAGCATACACCATGGCACCTCCTTCTGAATAGACCGTGTTAGTTCATCCATTACTAAGGCAAAAAGAAAACGGCTCAACACAGATCCTTGATGGAGTCCCATCTCAACAAGAAAATACTTTGTCTCCTCCCACTGTCCTCGCCCAAGTTTTGGCTCCGTCATACACGTCCTTTGTCACTCTATTATACACCATTGGAACACCTTTCGCCTCTAGACGTCTCAGTGGAACATCCCTCGGAACTTTGTCATAGGCCTTCTCAAGGTCAATGAACAACATATGAAGGTCCCTCTTTCTCTCTTTATATTTCTCCACTAATCTTCGAACAAGATGAATTGCTTCCGTAGTCGATCGCCCCGGTATAAATCCGAATTGATTCTCAAGATACTCCTTTTCTCACCCTCATCTCCACCACTCTCTCCCGGACCTTCATAGTGTGGCCTAGCAACTTGATACCCCTGTAACTATTACAATTTTCAATATCAGCCTTGTTCTTGTACAATGGGACCATTGCACTTCTCCATTCATTGGGCATCTTAGCAGTCTTCGTAATAGCATTACACAACCTAGTCAACCTCTCAATACTATCCTTGACTATGCTTTTCCAAAGATCCACTAGAATCTCATCGGGTCCGATCGCTCTCCCTCTATTCATCCTACTAATAACACGTCTTACCTCAGCTCTAAAACGCCTGCAATAACTCGATGACTATCGGAGTGCGCCAAATCACCCAACTCAATTTCTCTGGCCCTTTTTTCGTTTAAGAGTTTATGAAAGTAAGCTTCCCACCTTAGCTTAATGGAAGCCTCATCCACCAACAACTCACCCTTCTTATCCTTAATGCATTTCACTTGGTCCAAGTCGCGAGCTTTTCTCTCTCTTTCTCCTTCACGAGCCTATACAATCTCTTGTCCCTGCCTTTTTCACCTAACTCAACATACAAGCACTCAAACACTGCTGTCTTAGCACTTGTCACTGCCATCTTCTCTTTTGTCTTTGCCATTTTATAGATATCCTTAAGCCTTCGTCTTTCATCCTCATCCCTACATTTTACCCACTTTGTATAGGCAATCTTCTTAGATTTCACTTTGCCTTGAACTTCTCCACTCCACCGCAAATCACCTTGACCTCCACCAAAAGTCCCTCTCAAAATCCCTAATACCTCGTTAGCTAATATAACCAGCAGTGGTGTCCCACATGGTGTTCACATGTCCGCTACTACTCCAAGCCCCCAAATTACTCAACTTTTCCTCCATCTCCTGAGAAAGGGCAGAAGTCAGGCCTCCCCATCTAATCCTCGGTTGGGCATAAATAGCCTTCTTCCTCTTATCCCTTTTAATCTCCAAGTTCATCACTAGAAGCCCATGTTGAGTGAAAATACTTTTCACTCGAAATAACCTTGCAATTCTTACAAAGGCTTCTATCACCCTTCTACAGGAGTAAGTAATCAATTTGGGTCTTAGCTATTACGGAAGGTAACCAAGTGATTTTCCTTCTTCGGGAAACATGAGTTTGCAATAACCACCCAAAGGCTTTAGCAAAGTCCAAGAGAGACGTCCCACCTCCATTCCTCTCTCCAAAACCAAAGTCTCCATGGACATTGTCAAAACCACTAGAAGATGCACTGATATGCCTATTAAAATCTCTCCCAATGAAGATTTTTTCTGTGTCCAGTATACCTCTCACAAGCTTATCCAAATCTTCCCAAAAGAGCTTCTTGACTTCCTCATCTAGGCCCACTTGGGGCGCATAGGCACTAACTACATTCACAATATGACTACCGACCACAAGTTTAATAGACATCATCCTATCATTAATCCTCCTGACCTCAACCACGTACTCCCTAAGGTCCTGAATTACTAGGATACGTACTCTATTTCTATCCCTAGAACCACTCGAGTACCATAATTTAAACTCGTCTACGTCTTGAGCTTTGGTACCTACCCATCTGGTCTCCTGAACACACCATGTATTAATTTGTCTCCTCTTAAGACTCTTCACTAGCTCTATGGCTTCCCTGTAAATGATCCTATGTTCCAGGTCCCTACTCTCAACTTAGTAAGCCTGTGCTCCTCCTACCACTACTCCCCCTAGCCTCTGACCCCAACTGATGACCTGACCCTAATCACCATTAGACCCAACTCCACTAAACTACACTAAGATCTACTAACTCAACAAACTACAAAGGATAAAGAAGATACAATCTCACGAAAACAACCCCCAACAATATAGAGCAGTAAAATCTAAGGTATAATTTACAATAATCAACTAATCAATCCTATAATCCTATAAAATACAAAAAAATCAAGACGAAAACACTAATCCTATAAAAACACTTGCACAACCCACAACACCAAGATGCAAAGAGTATGTGTATCAACCACAATATGTAACAAACAAGAAATATTACGAGAAATACAATATATTCAAAAAGTATGTAACAAGCAAGAAGTATTACAAGAAATATGTACTAGGCAAGAAATATTGCAAGAACAAGAATTACTGCAAAAAGTATATAACAAGCAAGAAATATTGTAAGAAATATGTAATAGGCAAGAAATATATTCAAATAATAGTAAATAGAGAGGAATTTGGAAGATATCACCTGGAAGATATTGGACTCGCCGAAAAACTTTGCCGGAATGTCGCCGAAAGTTTCTGAAAGTCACCGAGAAAATGACTGAGAGTCTCTGGAAATAGCAAAGGGTCGCCGGAGCCCACTGAGCAGATCTGGTACGCTTTGCCGGAAATAGCAGAGGATCGTCGGATTTTGGGATCGTTTAGTTGCCGGTTTGGGGTTTGGCGGTGGGGTTTGCTTGGCGAGAGGAGGAGAAAAGCGGGCTGTTTATGGAGTTGTTTTACGGCGAGATTTCGCTAGAAATGCGGAGAAATGAGGGGGAAATGGAGAGGAATGAGGCTTAAAGGAAAAGGAGGGTGAGGAGAGAGTGGTGAGAGGAAGAGAGGGGATTGGTGGTGGTTTGCCGGAAAATGTTATTTCGCCGATGAGTGAACGGCTTAACGCCGACAAGTGTGTGTAGCTCATAGACGATGCCGGAAATCGTCGAACTGTTTCTTGAACTTGAGTGTCACGATCTCAAAACGTTTCTTGGAGAAGACGTTAATTTTAAAGTTATAAATCAAAACTCTTGTATTAGTTTTAACAAATCAAAAAATATTCAAATGCATTAAAACTCTTGTATTAGTTTTAAAATGCATTAAAACTCTTATACTATCCAATTAAATGTGAAATTAAAGACATTAAAGAAAATGAAAGATAAAAGACGTGTATCAATTTTTAAGACCCTCATTTCCACAAATTAATTTCTTAAAACTCATCTCTTCATTTGCCTATATTGAATGAAGATGGTTTTGGCAAAGTTATAAATACAAATACATAATAATATCAAACAAGTGTAATGATGAAAGGTTAGTGATACAATTGCTAATTACAAAATCTTACTTTTGTTTGATCCTTTCACTTTACTTTATTTTTAAATTTTAGGATTTCTATGTATATTACTTTTGATTGTATTTATGTTCGTCATTTTTTCCCCTTATTTTTTATGGCATCAAGATTACAAACAACTATAATATATGATGATAACTCCCCTATTTTGTTGTTTTGTGGTAATTTCTTAACAAATTATCTTTTTTGGAAAAATATCAGTTTTTGGGCATTCAAGTCATTTTGGAACAAAATGCGATGGTGATTCAATATACTTCTATTCATTTTAAACAATGAGTTCTAAATTATATTTTTCAAATGATAGGACAATTTGTGCATCTACAAACTACTTATACAAATTTTTTTTTGTATAAAAAAATATTATATATTTTTAGTGTTGAAGTGTTGGTATCATATTTTACCTCTTCTGTGTAAACAAAATTGAGAAATAACTTGATGCATTTTTACAATCTCATATTAGTAATAATGTTCGAATTCTTGCTTTATGAAATTATATTATTTAGTAATATATTTAAAAACATTCTAGCTCTTCTCTAATTCAAAATAAAGTATATAAAATATTATGCTTTATTTAGTTTAGAATTCTAAATATGATGGTCAACGTTTTTAAAATATTGAGTGAAGAATATCTTTATTTTTGCGATATATATATATATATATATATCAATTATGTCAAATAATTTTATTCATGCTAAATATAAGGAATATAAAAGTCCAATATAATGTTATTATACCTTAATTGAGATTTTTATTTGTTGTTATACTGAATGAACTCTATAGAATGAGACACAGTCAAAATTGTAACTTCGGCAATTAATTTTAAAATATAATTGTTGTGTAACCAATTCATTTCAAGTTCAACTATGGTATTGCTTTAACATATATGAACACCAAATATCAATTTGTGGGTTTTCCACTTCTAATTTTACTTTGAACCTCATATACATATTTTAATTCATATTTATATTGCGATGTATTAACCGTGAGGGAAACACGTGCAACACACATGTCCAAAACTAGTATGAATAAATAAGAATTATTGAAACATGAATATGCTGCATGAATAATGGCTGGAAGGCACTGGAATAGTTGTCAGATGTGGGATTGGTGGATGAAATAGTCACTGGAATAGTATATTCAATGCTCAACTTCTGGCCTTATTTTATCAAGTGAAAACTTGAGATTTTAAATTTTTTACTGAATGTATGTTTTTGCTTCTGTTGCAGCTTTAGGGACTCAATTTTGGGATTGACTGAACACATAGACAAACAGGTAACCTGTTCTTGCTTTATGCACCATTTCAATTCATCAAGTTGTAAATGGTATATTAACTATAATTAATAAAATATTTTAGTTTGATTGATTCTTTTGTATTGCCCCTCTCCCCTTTTCTCGGGTTTCCGAGCGAATTAAAATGCTTCCCATGTTGTGCTTGTGTGATGATTGGAGAAGCCTATGGATATATGATGTATGTAAAGTAAAACAGACTGATTTCTTCTCTCCTAATTTCAGCATGACAATTATAATCTATACAAGAAAGTTAATATCAAAATGAGGGGAATATAAAAGGAAGGGCACATGTCACCAATGCTTCACCACCTCTTATCTGTTTTCATCTTTAAACTCTGTTAGAACAAAACTTAGCACCCCGCGCCGACAAGAAGCTCTACTAATGTGGCATTAACGGGGAAGCATGCAGAGGCCTATATTCTGTGTTCACCATATTGTTTCAAGGGGAGATGCTACATATTAGATGCCTTACCTCCAAGACAAGATTGCCAAGTTGCTTGGACTCTTCACTTTTGGTGTCACACCCGTGTTGAAACGACATAGATGTGGGATCCGTACGCGATCTGGTCAACCGGTTTTGGGTATTTCGACCAAATTTGGGGGAGAAATTTTGGACAGCCTCAATGATTTATGTGTGCAAAACAAAAACTAAGGTGAAATGGAAGTAAATGGAATACCTTGTATATATAAATTTCTATTGTTGCTCTTCTTTTATCTCTTTCCAGAGTTCTCCTCTTGATCAGGATTTTCTCCTCAAGTTCTCCACATAATATATCATAATTTAGGTTTTATAACTCTATGTTTAGGTATTTGAATTATTTTTAGCCGAATTCCTGCACCCGTATCCATGCATAGATCCGTATCCCCGAATCTTAAAATTTAGACCACAGAGGATCCGACCTCTAGATCCGCCATCCATATCGGACACCCACACTTGAGTCCGAGCAACTTGGCAAGATTGTACCTCTATTGTTGAGCTTGTTTTGTTTTTATATTTTTCTCATATAACTGAGGCTACCAATGACATATTCTTTAGTCCTTGCTTCTGGTGCAAACAGATGTATTAAGAGGACACTGAATCCATTATAGATATCCTAGGTTCCTGCTAGATTCAGATTCAGTTTTCTTACTTTCTTGACAAGCTGTAATTATGGTTTTCAGTACATTCTATATACTAGTTCAATGAATATACACAAATGTTACCTTCTCAAAAAAAACAAAAAAGTTCTTCAGTCCAAGATGAAAGCTCTAGAGCTTGGTTATATGGTTGGAACCTCTTGTTTATGTTAAAAGTGAGTGTTTGTTGATTTAATTTGTGTACTGAAGAAAGTGACTATACTTCACAAATAGCTTTAACGAGGATTAGATGGAATGAAAGAGGAAACTGTGTCTTCTCAGGATGGAACCTTTTCCAGAGCTGCCCCAAAAAGTAATGGAGTAGTTAATAGAAGAGGGAACTAGTTTTAGTGAAAAAGAATCTGGCTCTGGATTTTGCATGTCAATGTTGATGAACAATTTTTCTTTTGATTTTAGTTAGAAAAATGTTATTAGAACTTGATTAAGGAGATCAAGCTAACTTGGAAGGGAGTCTTGACTTCTTAAAAACTAGAAGGAAATTTCTAGAGAATATGGAGACAATTTGCTTTGTTGTTTTAGCTTCTTGCTTTTGACTGGGCTACGAGGTCCTATTGGCTCGTTTCTGGCAAGCTTGATCTATAGAGATTACATGCATATTGTAATTGATTCTACTTTTTTGTTGGATCTTATGTTCCGCTAGTTTGATTATTACCATGAACATGATTGTTCACGGGCATGCAATGTTTCTTCTTTTCTTTTTTTTTGGTGTGGGGTGTGTATTTTGGGGGGATGGGGGTGGGGATCACCGATCTTTTGATCCGGAGTTCTTCGTTTCATGTATAATACCATTTTTGCATTAAATTTTTTGACATTAGTTTACTTGGTTTATTGTGTTTGTGGTGTCTCAGGTTCATCAAATTGCAAGGAACTTCAGAGATAGATGGATACGTAGACCTCTCAGAAAAAGTAGCTCCATCGAAAGAGATGAAAGCCAGATTGACTTGCGTCCTTGCCCACGGTACAATAGGTTTTCACCATTACAAGACCATTGTGGTGTGAAACCTTCAGAAACAGAAGAATGTACCTCACATTTAATGGTAGAATCTACTATGACCGATGCTGATGTCCTTGATGGCTCATCTACTTCTTGTGTTGATGGGGTAAGGAAACGTAAGCGTAAGAGTCGATGGGATCAAGAGGCAGAAACAAATTTAGATCAAAGAATTGAAACCAATGCGGCTGATGATCGGATGCAGGACATAGATGATGCTCCTCCTGGGTTTTCAGTCCCCAGGAAGGCCTCAAGAATCTCATGCGCTGTTTCTTCAAGTGCAGATTGTAGTCTCCAAGAACCTAGTTGCAGGAAGCATCTGCATCCAATGGTCACAGGAAATTTGCAGCAGAGGTTTATTTCACGATTGGCAGTCTCCTATGGAATTCCGCTTTCCATAGTGCAGCAGTTTGGGTCACCTCAAAAAGAAAGACATGATGCTTGGGATGTTGCCCCAGGAATACCTTTTCATCCTTTTCCTCCTTTGCCTATGTATCCCCGCGGTAGAAGAGATCCTATATCTCCTGCAGATAATGCTGGAATTTTTATTGAGCCACCTCAACATCCGGGACAAGATCGCTTTTCTTTTTCTTTGGGCCGCTCTGCTCATAGCCTCCCATGCCTATCTGGGTCAAGCCTCCGCAAGACTCTGTAAATACCGAGTTTGATGTTGAACGAGCTAGGGACTACTTGAGAAGAAAATATTTTTGGCAGCAGAAGTGTATTAATTCAGAAAGGCCTCCCTGGCATAGGGGGGAAGAAGTGTCTGGGAGGTGCACAGGAAACAACTCAAAAGATAGTAATGTGCAGTGTAGGTGTAGAAAGCAGAGAGAATGAATGTAGGAGTTTCCATATCCATAGAATGGAAAATTTGGGTCATACTTCTCAACAGAATCATTCACAACAGACAGTTTTTAGTTTTAACTTCCATAGGTGAAAGCCCTCAGGAGCTTCAAGTTTTTCTCCAGTGCTCCTTTGTACTGATAATTCTTTGCCACCAACAGAATTGTAAAGCACTTATTCTGCTTTTGGGGGTCCATAATTCTTTTTTCCTTTTTTGTTTTTTGTGTTTAAGGTTTAGCAGAAAAAAAAAAAGAAGAAAGACACTTATTTGACGTGTGCTGCATTGGCAATATCATTATTCATGCCTCACAGAGGTAACCATCCTAATTCTTTTTATTTTATTCCTGTAATGGGAAGTACTTAGAAAAAATTGTTGTATTTATGGTGCTACATTCCAGTTGTTTCTTGTGCCAAACTGCGTTCCGCATATAATTTTGGCAAAACTGATCCTGTTACAGAATCCTTTTTCTTTTTTGTTCCAAAATATATTCAAATGCTTCCTGTGAAACAAATCATTGAGTTACACTAGTGAGACATTGAGAAAGGACACTCCTTCGATTTGTACTTGCAGCTGGCTTAACTGGATTAAATATTGTTGTTTCATGCATTGTTGGAACATCGTGAGATACAAAATCTAGAACAGAGATTTGTTGCAGTCCATTGAAAAAGGAAGAGCAAAAGATCAGATAAAAGTGCACTGTTCATCAGCATATCAAGTTGTTTCTTGTCAATACGGCGACCAACACAGTTGCATTAACTTTAGCAAAAACTGCTAGTCTTTGCACTGATTTTCAGGCATTCTTGATGATGTTGAAAGAGCTCAGGCCACTTGGAAAAGAAGAACATTGTAATCGCAAGTCTCAACAATCACCAAGCTTTCCACTTTTCATATATATTAACAATTGCAAATGACTTTCTATCTGGGTTACAAGAAAGTGCAAACAGAAACAAATATTATATCTTCTTGACAATTATTTTTGTTATACTATGCAACTGCGAGCTCTCCCTTCCTTCCCAAAAAACAAAGAAAGAAAGACAATAAACTGGACAGCAAGAAATGATAAAGAGTTGAATGCACTGGATAAGTGCTTTTCCTCTCCAACATTTTACTCTCAATATCTTCGAAGCATGCTTCTAACACGGATAAAGCACCATGTTTTCAGCAGTGTCTTTTGTCTTCTCCATCCATCAAAATACTTACCAATCACCTTCTTATAACTAGGTCTTTGCTTAACCAACACCCAATAGTCTGCTATGTTTGGACGACTGTTAATGTACTCGTCTTCCAAGTTCAAGAGTTCTATTCTAGCTAGAACAGGAATGAGCATTACATCAGCTAGACTGAACTCTTCCCCAGCTAGATATGACGTTTCACCAAGTTTGAGTTCCACTTCATCAAGAAGTCTTATTAGATGGTTCTCACTTCGTCTCAAAACATCAGCATTCTTCAACTTGTCGTCCGTATCATATGCCTGTCGTAACTTACAATGGTAAGCACTTGCTAAGTCAGGAGATTCAGCCATTCGGGCAATTATTACACGTCTCAGGAATTTAGAAACACATAGCCGATACTTCTCAGGGACATGGAAAAGGGTAAAGTACATTGCATCCCATTCTTGTATTTTATGCATCCATCCTACAACTTCTCTGCTGCTAAGGTTCAGATTGTTACCACCAGACGACACTTTTTCTGCGATTCTTTCAATATACCTGTGCATGTTGGAACAATTAAATATTCTTCCTCTACAAATAAGTAAGAAAACACAACCTATCATTCAGCCAATATACTTATACTAATCAAGATGTAAACTATCTATCCATCTGTCTAGATATATGCTCTACAGATCATAAGTAATCTCAAACGTTATTGTCCAAAGAGCACAGTACAACTCTATTTTTGTCAGCAGAAACGATCCCTGGAGGATCACAACCTAGTGATCAAAATATAATTCATGACTTCCTCTATTAAATCAACCAAATTATGTTTACTGACAACGGCTTGCAATACCCCCTTTTTAACTTTTCATGCTTATACTTTTGTACTGATTGGAGAAAAGTATAGCAAGCTGAAGAGAAGACTTACTGAATTATCTCAATGGTATCATATATGATGTGAGAACCATTCTGGAATACAGGAACTTTCGCACTTGGATTCATACTGAAGAAAAATGCATCCATGTTCTTGCCTGTTAAAGGGTTCACATGATGCGACGTGTAATCGATACCTTTCTCTTCCAAAGTAAGTCTCACCTTCTGGCTGTCCAAGGAAAAAGGATGATGATACAACTGCATGGTATTATTAACATAGAATGCGAAGAACGTTAGACCTGCACCAGATTACAACAAAATCATCAGTTAAACAACCTCTGAATTTCTATATTTCTCTAAAATTGAAAGAAAGAAATAATCTCCTAGAAGATCCCCATTTACTGTAGAATGTTGTAAGTTTTATTTTATATAGATGTGAATTCAACAGTAAGAAGCAACAACAGTAACATGGATGCAGCAATCTACAACATTTCTTCTTACATGACTTGGTGAAAAACTAAAAAATTGAAATTTCCATAAATGGATGACAGGCTGACAGCAGAAATCACATAAGTATGTCAGCAAACAACAGCAGATGTTGCCTAATTCTCAAATTTTGCTCTGAATATTAATGACAACTTGGTGTTCTGCAATTAATCCATAGCAAAACAGGACCACTGATGCATCTTTTTCCCTTAGTTGTTGCTCAAATTCTCAATCTACAACTTTGAGACCACTATCTAATCTCTACCTATAAGCAAAACTGATGCCCACAAAGTTGCATGCACTAAGATGTACCGACCAGTAGCGGAGCCACGATTTTCACTAAAACGGTTTCAAAATATGAAAAGTAACCACACGAAACATCAACTATATATACATTAGAAAAAATAATTCTAATTATATAAATAGTAGTATAATTTTCTGTCAAATGAAACCCCTTTGCTCCGCCCCTTTAATGAACCCACAACTGTGGTGTAGAACATTCAAACCAGTACCAACTTAGACTATAATCTTGGCCAAAAATAAAAAATCAGTCAATTATGATCAGAGCCCACAATTTGCAGAAACCCCAAGAATCACAACATAAAACCCAGAATTGGTAAAATTAACAAATTTAATCAGCATAAAAGAAGAAGAACTTGTGAAACTAAAAGTAGCACAAAAGGAACATACCGAAAGGAATCCAGTAGAGAATTCAATTTGGTAAAAAGCTGTGTGAGAGAATTGGGGTCAAGCGCACACACAGAGAGAAAGAGTACAAATTGGCTTAAAGGGGTTTATGCCTTTTAGTGGAGAGAGAGAGAGTGGAATGGCGAGAATCTGACAACCGAGAAAAGCAGTTTTTGAATTGCCTTTTTCTTGGCTTTCATGGAAATTGGAAAGCGATTTTTTTTTTTATTAACTAGACTAGATGAACAACGCCGTCAATGAATCATTTGATTTTTTAAATTTTTTTTATGGGTTTATTATTTATTTTTATCTCTCTATATTAAATTTTAATATAATTTTTATATATTTAAATTGTTAATTATTGTAATTTATAGTATTTTTAATATAATTTTTAAATAATATACATTGTTTTCCTTGCCTCAATTTATGTTATGTGATGCTAATAAAATTTTAAAAATTTTAATTATTGTGATTTATATAACTTTTAAATCATTTTCTAATAATATATGTTATTTATGCGGCACTAATTCGAGAGTCAATTGAACTTTTTATATGTGTTTTAAATATTTTAAATTATTAATTATTGTGATTTATAATATTTTATTTACGTAATTTTGAAATCATATATATATATATTACTTTTTTCGTCCCAATATATATAGCATAGATAGACTTTCAAGAGTTAATCAAATGTTGTTAGTTATTGAGATTTTATAATACTTTCATTTATTAGGAGTAATATTGTAAAATCAACTAGTCAAAGTAGGCACGTCAATCGGGAGCTGCCGTAAATGTTTTTGAGGTAATATTGTAAATTCACAGTTGAAGCAACAAAAAAAAAATTTTAAACGACGTAGCAAAATCAAGTACCTGAACACAGGCACATTAATCGGTAATATCGTAAATTCATAGCCACATCAATTGAAAAAATAATATAATAAAATCAACCAGCCGAAGCAGGCACGTCATAGGACAACTGTTTGCTTAAGCAAGCAGCTGAAGTAGGCATGTCGATACCGATTTGGGGTAGTATTGTAAATTCATAGCTGAAGCAGTAAAAAAATAATTAATAGAAACGACGTAGCAAAATCAAGCAGTTGAAGAAAACGCGTTAATCAACAACTGTCTTTTAAGAAGAAATAATTATTTAGGGGTAATTTCGTAAATTTATAGCTATATTAATTGAAGAAATAATTAATAAAAAATGACATAATAAAATCAAGCAGTTGAAGCAGGCACGTCAATGGATAGTTGTCTGTTGAAGCAAGCAGCTCAAGCAGATATGTTGATATCGAACTGCTTATAAAAATGATATGATAAAATCAAACAGCTAAAGCAGACACGTCAATAGACAACTGTCTGCTTAAGCAAGCAGTTGAAGCAGGCATGTCGATATCGAGCCGCCTGATAGAAACGACGTTACAAAATTAAGCAGTTAAAGTAGACACGTTAATTAACAACTGTCTTTTAAGAAAAAATAATTAATTACGGGCAATATCATAAATTCATAGCTACATAATAGAAGAAATAATTAATAAAAATGACATAATAAAATCAAGCAACTGAAGCAGGTACGTCAATGGACAGTTGTCTGCTTAATCAAGCAGCTGAAACAGACATATCGATACCGAACTACCTATAAAAACAACATAATAAAATTAAATAGTTAAAGCAGACACATCAATAAATTTATTTACTTAAGCAACCAATTAAAGCAAATATATCAATACCGAGCTCTCAGCTACTCACTCTTCTATATTAGTTAAGAAGAAGATAATAATAAAGATCCAAGGCAAAACGCACAAGAAACTTTTCAACTTTCTTATTTAGAGTTGAAAGTATTTTCTGGTTACTTTTTTAATTTAATAAAATTAAAAATATTAGTTTGAGTTTTATTTTTTTATTTTTTATTTTAAAAATATCTATATAAGGATTTATATGATCCTTCTAGCAAAAGTTAAGATATATTCATCTTTCTCACATATGTTTTTTTCTTTTTACTTTTTTGATTTAATAATTAATTTGAATTTTAAATATTTCTTCTATAAATTTATTTGCTTATCATTATATGAGATTCTTATTCTTATTTAATTTTTTCTTTCATTCTTCAATATAAAAATATGAGAAATAAAAAAAATATGTGAATTAAAAAAAAAGTGGGGAGAAATTATAAAACTAATAATTTTATGACTATATTGGAATTTATTATTTTGTATTTGTAAAAACAAAATCTGAGACCTCTATGATAAATTTTACAAGAAATTGAGTGAAAAATAAATTTGATCATCAAAATAAAAAATTCAAAAAAAATATTAATTTCAAATTAATTCTAAATTCTAAAGACTTGTCATCATCAATAATATAAAAGGAAAGAAATGAGTTTAAGTACAAAGGCAACTAACTACCGCCAATAATGTAGTCAACTGCAGGTCTTGTGCCAACCTGCCGCCGCCCCCACCCCCTGACCCTAAAGTCAGTTTCAAAATAAATAATACTTTTAATTTAGACATATTTTTTCAAGAAATTATTTATTTTAAAAAATAAAAAATATTTTTACTAATTTATTTCTAATTAAAGAAAAATAATTAATATTTTTTTGTTACATAAAAAAAAAGAGGGTAATATTGAAAGAATGAGATCAGTTCCTTCTTGGATTCTAAGTTTGCATTTAAACATGTGAGAATTTCAAATCAATATTTTGATGTGTAATTTTGAACCACGATTTCAAATTTCAAATAGTCCAAAAAATATGATTTGAGATTTCAAATTATGATTTTCATATTTTTTTAAATGTTTCAGTTTAGTTAAGTTGACATCGAAAAATAAAACAATGACAAATAAAAGTGAACAGAGGAGTAACTAAAAATAACTAATTACTACTATTATTAATTAGTGAATCTTTATAAAATTATGTGTATTTAAAAATTTTAATTACAAATATTTATTTATAAAATAAACATGAGTGATATTTGATTTAATTATGTGACCCGTATTGCAGTCCATTTATATAAGTAAATTGAATAAAATAGTTATTATTTACTTTGATCTCCTAAAACCAAAAAACTTGAGAATGTTTTATATATTAATTTCCACAAATTTTAAATTTTACTAATTGCAAGCTATTAAATTTAAAAAAAAATGAAACTGTCCATTAGGGATGAACAAAATCAAATCACAAATCGCATCAAATTAATAAATCAAGTCAAATAAAAAAATCAATTAATGATTTGATTTGGTTTCAAACAAAAAAACTCAATTATAAATGATTTGATTTGGTATTACAAAAATCAACCCGAAACTAAATTAACCCTACATTAAATATATATTATTTCTAAAATTATCTTATACATAAAAAGTTTATTATTCTAATATATTTTATATATATTTTTCTTCAACTTTGAATTTTTGACATCAAAATTGGGTTTACCAATTAAGTCCACTACCCATATATGTGATTAAGATGATATAGGAAAAATAACGTAACTACGTAAACATATGATATATATTTATATTATACAATTATAGTTTGAAAAAAATTATAATTTATAGCTATAGTTAGGGTTTTATTGCTATTTTCTCTCTCCTCTCTTCCTCTCTCTCGCCTTTCTCCTCTCTCTCTGCAAATTCTTGCCAGATATACAATTACATATGTATACTAGTTACATATATGCAATTATTTTGACAGATATATATAGTCAATTCGACAGATATACATATACAATTCGCCTTTCTCCACTCTCTTCCCTCTCTCGCTCGCCTCTCTCCTCTCTCTCTCCCGCTCACCTCTCTCCTCCCTCTCCCAATCTTGCTTGCCAAATATACATATACATATGTATATTAGTTACACATATACACATATAATTTGACAAATATACATATACAATTCGCCTCTCTCCTCCCTCTCGATCTCGCTCACCTCTCTCCTCCCCTCTAGGTCACATAGCCGAGGTTATGTCTTGTAATTATGTAAAATATAACTATTTGATCATATTAAATTTCAAGTCTAGACTATTTATAAAAATCCCCTGAGATAAATAAGGCCCAAATCAAACCAATATTCACCTCCCTAACGTTGATGTTTTGTTCACATTTAAGTAGTATAAGTTGGAAGCCCAAATCAAATCGGCGGCAAGCTTGGCATTCCAATTGATCATATTTGTTGCCTTTAGTGATAAGAATAGTATAAGTTTGATTTTTTTAAAATTTTATTTTATAATGGTATGAATATTTGACAATTCATTTGTAAGACATGTGACTATTATTGATGGTTGAAGAGTTAAATAAGTCTTATCATTGAATTTTATTATTTTATAAGTGCTTAACAATTATTTGCATTGAATCACAAAAAAAAAAAATTTGAGAAATTAAAAAAAAAATTCTCACGATCCGAAATCGGGTGTAGTGACACTTACCTTTAATTCATTGAAGTAAATCAGCCTAGACATGATTTAACTAAACGTGCGGAAGATGAAGTGAAAGTAATAGTCTAAATATATAAGGCTAAGCAATAAAGAAAATGGTATATACAATCTAAAACCAACCTAAGATTGGTATCAATGTACAAACCTCTACTACAACCAAATTCGAAATTTTTTCTATACAAGTGTCAATATTTTTTATTCTCAAATAGGACAAAATCACCAAGTAAATAGAAGTCTGAAGGGTCCATTGAAAAGGACTAGATGCTACCTCTTAGACTGTCTCAATGCTCGGTCCAAAATGGGGAATAAGAAGATCAGGAGGTATTAGTCTCTTGCACCTAATCACTAGGATGTCAATATATCTGCTCTTCACATGCCGAAACTATTTGCTTTTATTATCTTGTCCACCATAAAGGTTCCTAATCTTGTCACTCCTAGTATGCTAATATATTTCATCTCAATATTCTTAGCTCAATAACATATATCTTCTGAACATTTGAACTATTAACTATTTAATACTCCAATCCATACAATAATGGCAGTCTAACCACCATTCTATTAAACTTACCTTTACTTTTAGGTGACATCTTCTTATCACATACGAATCTAGAGGAAATCCTCTATTTCATCCATGTCGATCCAATGCGATATGCGACATCATCTTTGATGTCCCCAATACCCTAGTCAGGGTCTTCAGATCATTTGATTCATTTATAGCGTCTACTTTGCTCTCCTAGAGTCTAGGCAGTACCCTGAGGATTTTCCTGACTTGCTTTCTCTGACTGATTGGTTCACCCAAGCACTTTAGCTCATTAGTTATAGTTATGAACCTAGTGTGCATATCGTGTATGGACTCTCCTTCCTTCATGATGAAATCTTCACACTGGGATGTTAGCATATCTACCTTGGACTCTTTTACCTACTTAGTACCTTCATAAGCAGTTTTTTAGGCAGTCTCATATTTTCTTTGCCGATTCACAAGCTGATATTCGGCTGTACTCCTTAGCACCTATATCACTGACAATCAATTTTTTGGCCTTGTAGTTTTTTTCTATCTTTCTCCTATCAACTTTGGAGTGTTATTGTCTAGTTTTAGGGACAAACCTAGGGGTGTGCAAAAACTGAACCAATCGATAAATCGAACCGATAAAAATATTATTGGGTTATTAAGTTATCAGGTTTTTAATGATTTTCAAAAAAAAATTATTGGGTTATCGGTTCGTTATCGATTTTTACTATTGGGTTATTGGGTAAACCGATAACCCAATAAAATTATTATAATTTGCTATTTTA
>JBCEWC010001725.1:0-38809 GCA_038996855.1 Solanum aculeatissimum | reverse complement strand
ACTCAGAATTTTTGGTTCGCAGACTGTATTTTTGTAAATAATTAATTGGTTTCCTAATTATCCTTAAAATTAGGTGGCGACTCTAAAATATTAAATTATTTTTTTTAAATTCTTTTATTAAATTATATTTTTAGCGAGTTGTCACGACATTGCGCCTTCGAGATGTCAACAGATACATCAGCTGCGGCAGCATATACATCAGTTGTTGCACCGACTACATCAGCTGTTACATCCAGTTCAACAGCTGGTGGGGACATTCCTTCATGTACTGGTGCCACTCCTACAGGTGCAGGTGCGAGTACCTCAGCTACTGCACTAAGTCACTCAACTGGTAGAGATAGTCCTTCAGTTGCTGAAGAGACTCCTACAGTGGTGACTTTCAGGTATGATGAGTATGACTTGGAGACCCCTGGATTTTTGAATCGAGGTGAAAGTGGCGACTTAAGAATAAAATCCAAAATGGAGAAATAATTTGTTGATTTTAAAAAAAATTAGTGGATGAAGGTTTGGACAGATTCTTTCGGTCTACAGTATTTGAAAAATACCTAGATATTGGTGCAAGCAACACTCCGCGATTCCAAATGAAGCTAATGTATCAGCTTCTTCAGAGCTGGATTGGGAGTGAAAATGATTTTTGGATAAATTTTTGTGGCATGCCTGTTTGTTTTGGCATGAAAGAATTTGCGATTGTGACGGAGCTAAATTGTCACCTACCACCTCCTCCTACCTCCCAATCTGAGAAGGTCAAGAGAAGATACAACATAATTGTGGATGCGATGCAGCAGAAGAAGCATTGCAAATCAAAGGAGATGTTTTACTTGTTAAAGTCAAGTAATGTTAAAAGGAGCGTGAAAAAGTTCCTATGTTTGGTTTATTTTGTTCATGAGATTCTCATGGGTAAAAATTCAGGGACGAAATTTATCCAAACATGCATGCCACAAAAATTTATCCAAAAATCATTTTCACTCCTAATCTAGCGCTGAAGAAGCTGATACATTAGCTTCATTTGAAATCGCGGAGTGTAGCTTGCACCAATATCTAGGTATTTCCCAAATACCGTAGACCGAAAGAATCTATCCAAACCTTCATCCACTAATTTTTTTTAAAATCAACAAATTATTTCTCCATTTTGGATTTTATTCTTAGGTCGCCACTCTCACCTCGATTCAAAAATTCAGGGGTCTCCAAGTCATACTCATCATACCTGAAAGTCATCACTGTAGGAGTCTCTTCAGCAACTGAAGGACTATCTCTACCAGTTGAGTGACTTAGTGCAGTAGTTGAGGTACTCGCACCTGCACCTGTAGGAGTGGCACCAGTACATGAAGGAATGTCCCCACCAGCTGTTGAACTGGATGCAGCAACTGATGTATATGCTGCCGCAGCTGATGTATCTTCTGCAACAGCTGATGGACTGGGTTCAGCAGCTGATGGAGTTGGTGAAGCAGCTAATGTATCTGCCGCAGCAGCTAAGGGAGTTTGTTCAGCAGCTGATGGACTTGTTGCAAAACTGGCATCAACAGCTGCAAGACTGACACCTGCAGCAGCCTCAACTGTGACTTGTTCAATCAAATGAGTCAGCTCTTGCTCTGATTGATTCACTTCTTTATCAGATAAAATCATCCTCCTTCTAGGAGCTCTAGTAACGTGATCGGGTATAATATTTTTTCTTTTCGACTGGGCCATTAGTTAAAGTAAATAGTCATGTCAAAAAAGAGAGATAATTTATTAGTTTGATAGTTTGATCAATTTTCTCAATATAGACAAAGAAAAAACGATTGTCGAAGAACCTCCGTACATGAACAATATGTGTTCTTTTCTAACAAAAAAATTCAACAACAATCAAACAACACAACTCACATAGCCGAAAATGTATCCTCAAAGAGTCCAACAAATCAAACAACACCAACAAGAACAATCCTATCCAAGTAGAAATTAGGGCATGTAATACATTTTTCTAACAATAAGCATAACAACTAAAATCAAAGAAAAACAACAACCACAAGACAACACTTGTTCTAATTAGTTCACCAATTGTTGTCAATACTTTAAAATCGAGCAACCAACCATATTCGAAATCAACCAACCAACCAAATATTTTGCTCGCAATGACTACAACAACAAAAATTAAACAAAAACAACACTCATACCCGAAAATGTATCCTCAAAGAGTCCAACAAATCAAACAATACCAACAAGAGCAACCCCACCCAGTTGTTCAAAGTACTTCAACAGTTGTTGTCAACCCTACCCATCTGAAATCACCCAACCAATCAAATATTTTTTCCACAATGAGTACAACAAAAACAGCAACACCCACCCCATACCCGAAAATTTCATCTTCAAAAAGTACAACAACAAATCAAATAACACCAATAAGAACCCTACCCAGTTGTTGTAACTACTTCAACAATTGTTGTCAATCCTACCCGAAATTAACTAGATATTTTTCCCACTGAGTACTACAACAACAAAAATCAAACAACAAGAATATTCATATATCCGAAAATTCTATCTCCAAATACTATACAAATCAAACAACACCAGACAAAAGAACAATCCTACCCAAGTAGAAAATTAGGATATGTAATAATAAAATACTATTTTTCTCATCTTCTTAAACCTTTAAATAATCATTTTTAGAAGAAAAATCAAAATAATAAATGAGGATAAATAAATCATACTTGTCAGTGAAGATGATGACGACGATGATGATGACCGGAGGAGCGAAGAATCAAAAAAAAAAAGAACAAGAAGAAGAAGTAGAAGAAAATATAAAATTCTAACCATTTTTTTTAAGCCTAATCGATGAAGGAAGGAGGAGAAAGGAGAAGTTGAAGAGGCAAAAATGAAGTGAAGAAGAAGAAGAGTGAAGTGAAAAAGAAGAAGAGTGAAATGAAAAAGTTGATTTTAAAAAGATTGCTGACAGTTAGTTTTCTCTCAGTTTTTATGTAATATTTTTTAATTTTTTATTTTATCTATATAAGTTTTTTTTTAAATAAAAAAATTACTGAAATTTTAAAAATATTCAATTTAATTGCTCATTAACTTAATCATAATTAGTGAACTTTGACTTTCATTGATCAAAGTTATAACCTTTTTAATTTCAAAACTTAAAACCACCGTTGCCTCAATTCACAGGTTTCAGCTTTCTGCCCAGTTGAACGCCGGCAGACAAACCCAGAATCTCAGTCAATGGTTAGCGAAAACCACGACCCGACTATTCGGATCCTCTGCCGGAGGCTCCAGATTATCAAGAGCGAATCGGGTCTTCAATGGCTCATCGGCTCTCCATTCTTCCCACGCTACACCGTTATCTCTACCTTCCGATGTATCCACACTACCTCCTCTAATTCCCTATCGCCGGATTTCTCTAAAGAATCAGGTAGTCAAAGGAGTCTAAGTTCAGATAATTGAATTCCTTCCCCTTTTTTTTGTGTGTAAGATTTTAATAATTTATTATTTTTGTATTGAAAGATGATATAAGAACACTGCTTCCGAAGGGTTTTGAAGTTATTGGAGCTTTAATTGTCGGAAAAGACTGCAATTTTGACAAAATTGCGGGAGAGGCGATTAATGCAGCTTGTAATTTGAGGAGAAATTTGTCCAGTGATGCAAATTTGGGGAATCTGGAGCTGATCGGGGCTGTGGTGGATTTGAATAACGCTAAGGATGTTCGATTTTTTGTGTCCAAGGATGGAAAATTGGATGGTCTTGAGAGTATTAGTTCAATTGTGTACGAAGATAATCCTGAAAAGTTTGTCTGGGAAAGAGGTTGTTTGCTCCGTTGTGCTCTTCATGTAAAATTGCCTTTATATTATCAGCCAAGCAAACCTAATGGTGAGTGCTTGCTTAGTTTTTCTCCCTGCATAAATTCATTGTCATTTTATATCTCTATTTGTTAACTCATCCATGTTTTTACTGAACTCTGCCAAACTCAGCTTATTCTAGTTGCTTGCTGGACAATTGTTGTTTGTTTCTATTGCTCTTTTCCTTTTTGTGCAAATTCGAAAGTCCGGAATGAGTATTGGTAGTATACTAGTGTTGAATGTCTCCTGATATTTACTGTTTATGAGCGTGAAAGTTGATTGTATTAAATCAGCACTAGATTTAGACATAGAGAGAGAGCTGCCAGTAGATCTTAGAAAATTGGAAATTGGAAAATTTCAAGATTCTTTTCAAGTCGTATTCTGATAACAATTCAAATTTGACCCTTCAGTGGTACCTTTAATGACGGTGAATGAGAAGCATGTGGAAGACCAATTGTAGTAGTCAAATCAAGCAAGACTGTCCAGGCTTACCATCCTTGAGTGTTTTTTTATGAAGTACTAGAATACCATCTGTGAGTGTTGATCCTGCATGCAAACTGGAGTTATAATTACTCCTGTTACATAGCAAGAAGTTCCAATAGTAATACAAAATAGTATGCTTGCAGCACTTTAATTAACATAGTATTTTCATGGAATGTAAGCATCCTCTCTCTAACCTTAAGATTGTGGGTTCGAGTCACCAAGGGAGTAAGGTGGGTAACTCCTAGGGAGAAAAAAAGGGATATATAGTTTCTAGCTGAGAAATATCTAGAAAGATTAGACAACCAAAACATATAATTTCTCTATCATCATTTTTGCAACTTTTTAGTTCCATTGCTTCAAGTTCCCAACCAAAGAATGTATGAATGAACATTATCTGAATGAAGAAACCTCTATTGTCTTTATGTGTTTCTTTGTATTGAATACAAATCTTTTAGGTACCTACAACAGATTTTTATGCATCAAAATGAAGTGATCTTTTTAAGCTTTGCTTTCCTACATATCAGAGGCAGCAGTGTGTAAGATGTGCATCCACAGCCTTGTAATTCCTAGTTGCTGACTATAGCTTGTTTTATTTAACAGATGTACATGAGATATATATCCGTGCAGCTGATGCTGTTGCTAGCAAATTCAGAGACCCACAAATTACTTGCCTAATAGAAGCTTTAAATGAAACTTCTTGTTCTATTGTTCTTCGTGGTTCAGAACTGAACATAGATAGCTCAAGTTCTTCCTCTGAACTTAAAGATTCTGATACAAAAGCTTTGTTATGTTCACACTTCTCTTCAAGGAGCAAAGATATTACCTCATTTTCTTCAATAGAGGAGGTATATTTCACCTCAAAATTCAAATTCTATTCTAGTCAATGTGCAACTGTGATTTATTCAAAGCAACAACCTATTGAAATTGAGATTCTTAAAACTGGAAGTTATATTTAATTTACTTCAATTCGTGATGGGCCTGTATGCAACTGTTTTAAAATATTTGCTGTCTAGAATGCAGATAAAATCCAAGTAAGCTTTCTGCTTAACAAATCAATGAATTCTATGAAACCTTCCGCACCTATTGCTGAATATTATCCAGGTAATGACTTTAATAGATAATTTGGCTTTTCTTCCTTTTACTTATTCTGCTTTTGTGGTGATATATAGATGAGAATAAACTTGGTCTAGTTTGCGGTCCCCTAATCAGTTAGTGAATTGTTTTCTTTCAGCCACCGAGGAAACTCAACTTCTAGTCATAGGTCATAAACTAGAAGTGCTTTGTTATGCGGCAAAAGATCTGTCGCTGGCTTATGGCATTTCAAAGTTGGTCATCCCTGCACTAGTTGACCAGTTACACTCCATGAAGAAAGTTATTATTCCTGACCTCTTAAAGAGGCATCCAGAGGTGAGCACACTATGTCATTTCTCCAATCATGTTCAACTTTTCTTGAAAATCCGAATTACTGGGTGCTCCAGCGTTATGTTGTTACGGCTTTAAAGTATCTTCCTATTTTATTAATTTGGTGTTGAGATTCCTTGTGATGTGGGCCGGCTTGATTCATCACATATTATGTTTAGTGTTAGCAGTAACACACTAGCATTTAATTAGGACAGGTTGTGAGTACAGAGCTACTAAGTCTGCAACCAAAGGATATGTCTTGTCTTGTAAACTTGGACTTCCCTTAGAGTTGGTAAATAAATGAATTCCTGTAACATCTAACTTTGGCTCAAAGCTATACTGTGTGGTTGTTTCATGGAAATTTTTGCTGTCTAATTATTTTTTAATCGTTCAAACATTTCTTTAACAAGAAGTTACAGTGTTTTAGAAATTCTATGTTGAGTTTGATTTTAGATAAAGTTTTTCTTTGGCACTCTGGAATGTTAGTTATGCATTTGTAATTTGAAATTTATGAAATAGGAAAAGAGTGGATCAAAAGAGTAGGTTGGAAAAATATGAGGATAGTGTTGAGTATAGAGGAACATATACACTTTACTGGGCACTAAACATTAATTGCAACATAAACTGGTCAAAGAGAGAACATAAATAACAAAGAGGGGAAAGGCAAATGGTTTATGAATTATGATAGCAGCATTTACTTTTTTGGTTGTACTTCATCTAGTTATATCCTTGTTATAGTATTATGCATCTTCCTTGGCATTTCGGAGTCCTTCACTTAATGTTTCTTGTAACTTTAAGTAATAACTCTTGTTATTGAAATAGAATTTGTTATTCATTCGAATTTAGCTGTACCTTCAAACAACTTTTTCTGTACATTGTTAGACTAGCAACACTCTTGAATTCCCCAGAAGTTAACAGGTGCTGCTCTTAATTTTCTTGCAGTTCCATCCATATCACTTCCTTCCTCCAGGAATTTTACATCCCATTACAGTCTTATATGAACTGAGTTACGGTGAGACAGAACTGAAGCAAGGTGAAACCACTTGATGCTTGGAATAACTGTGAATGTTTAATTGTCATTCAGCTAAAAAAATGTGGTCTGACAAGGCTTGTTTTATGACAGTTGAAACAAGAAGATCCCTTCATCTGAGACTTGGGTTACCTTTTGATCGTCCTCTTTTAAGAATTTCAAATGCCATTGATCTAGCAGGGAAGAAATATAGTAGCAGCTTAGTCCAGAAAGGTAAAGCATCAGTATCATATATACATATGTTTAACATAACTGTTTACTCATGCTTAGAGTGCTTTCCATCATGTTATGGCCTTATCAGGTTCTTCTTTCCTCAAGGATGTACATTTGACGATTCCGAGTAGTGGCGGTGAGTAGTTATTTGTTTCCTCTTTTGCCCAACCACTATGGAATTGTAATTTTTATTGTGCTAACATTGTCACACTCTCTGCAGTTGCTGGAGGTGTGGCTTCTCTGGTTCAAGGTTCTTATGAGTACTACCATTACCTACATGAGGGACTTGATGATTCGGTAATAATTTTTTTTTTGAAGGCTTCGTAGGTGAAACCTTTTACGGTGCACCCTCGTATGTTGAACATTGTGATACGTTTTGCTTGCTGTACTTTTTGGTTCCAGAAATCTCTTTTCTGTTCAATTTCGTATGTATTTACTTCTTAGTTTTAATTAATATTTTGTTTTTGTTGGTTCTAAAGCTTTCTTTCACTTCCACTTTCTTGTTTTAAAAAAAAAATCTAATTGCATGTTATTGCTTGATGAATTGAGTAATGCTACTGTTGGATTACAGTACGACTTTGCTGGGTAGCTTATTTAATAATCACCATTATTTAAACTAACATTATAGTATCGTACAGGGTTGGGGCTGTGCTTACCGCTCTCTGCAGACAATCATTTCATGGTTTAAGTTGCAAAATTACACCTCAATTGATGTCCCATCACACAGGTATCGTGTAGATCCTTTAGCTACAGTATTATATTGCCTTTCTTGTCAGGTATAATTGGTTTGATTGACCATATTTATTTGATGCCTTAGGTCAGTACTAATTATAAATGCTTGTGATTCTTGGCTTGCTCAGTGTTTTTCTACTTGGTTTGCAGTTCTCAGAACAAGAAACTGCTAGATATAGATGTTAACACACTCCATTTACATTAGCTTCGAAATGAATGACTTAATTAGAGCAGAAATAAGTCCTCGTTGGTTTGAAGAAAATTGTAATTCAAACACTTTATGAACAGAGGGTGATTCAAAAGAGAATGTAAAAGGAGGATCCCGAAAGAAATCCATATACTGGGGTATAGCCTCCTTCCACTGTATGGGCCAGTACAATGTGACTTATTATCTTGCAAATAGCATCGGTATTCCCACAACGGCACACCTATTTCTATCATCATAATTATTATTTCCTCTGATTTAATTAATGTGTCTTTTTTCCCTAACTTAGTCTGTTTAAAAGGAATATCACTTTTTAATTTAATACTCCATCTGCCGCAATTTATGTGAAGATGTTTGACTAAGCATTCAAAAGAAAAAGAATGACTTTTGTATCATGTGTTCTATATCAATTTATTACATTTTTTTGTGGCTATAAATTATCTCCTTAAGCGTAAAATGAAAAGTTTAAAGTTAAATTGTTACCAAATATAGAAAGATATCATTCTTTTGGGAGTAACTAAAAAGAAAAAAGTTTCACATAAATTGTGATAGAGGGAGTAAATCTTCAATTCCAATATCCCACATGACTTGTTTAAGACCACAAGATTTAAATGACATATTTGGTACATTTTATATACATCTTTAGTTTGAGACCACAAGATTCAAAATTCTTCTATACTTTTCTAAACTCCGTGCTGAGTCAAATTGAGACACATAAAATGAAATGGAGAGAGTACATATTAAGCACGACAGGTCCACCTTCACAACTTACCAAATACTTAGTGGCTACTTTGCAGTGAAAATAAACAGAGGCGATGAGTTCCGATGTCTACTGAAAGCACCTGCTAATTTATAGTAATCACACAGCAATATGTGCTTATTAAACATAAATGAACATCCATATGTTCTGATCATTTTGTAGTATGTGCATATGTAGTCATATGTTAAGATCCAATATCTTCGCTAAATATTTATTGTTCTGAAAGTGAATTGCACATTCTTTCAGGGAAATACAACAGGCACTTGTAGAGATTGGTGACAAAGATCCTTCATTTATAGGGTCACGTGAATGGATTGGAGCCATTGAACTGAGTTTCGTGCTGGATAAACTAATTGGAGTAAGTTTAAACCTATCTAGAAGTGTTTATAAAAATACCTTGTGAGTTTTGTTTTAGATAAATTTTATGCTTTTGACTATCTTTTTTATTCTTTAGCTGGCAGTTGTACTCCCCTCAAAACTTTTCAATTTCATTTCGTTACAAAACTTGTTTAACCTTCTATAGATCCCAATTTCATGGGCCTATAGACACACTTGGTGAAATGTTTGGTGCGTAAAATGTTCCCCATGAAACTGGGGTGTGTCAAAGGGATTTAGCTACAAGCTCAGAGATTAAACTGTGTACTAAGCCTTTAAATTATTTTTGTGGATAGGCTAGTTGCAAAATCATAAATGTCAGATCTGGAGCCGAGCTTCCTGAAAAGTGTCGAGAGTTGGCATTGCATTTTGAGAATCAAGGAACTCCTGTCATGATTGGTAGGTCATATAGTTATTCTAATGTGCTTTTTGGCTGTAAATAGAGTGGTTTTTGTGAGACCTGCTTCTGTATCAATTGTTTTTATCCGTTAAACAAAATCAGAAAACTCAGCATTTTAGCATACCTGCAGGTGGTGGTGTTCTTGCCTACACTCTCCTGGGCGTGGATTATAACGATGCAAGTGGAGATTGTGCTTTCCTTATACTGGATCCTCATTATACTGGCAGTGATGATATCAAGAAAATAGTAAATGGTGGATGGTGTGGTTGGAAGAAAGCTGTTGATAGCAAAGGAAAGCACTTCTTCTTGCATGATAAGTTCTATAATCTTCTGCTCCCTCAGCGGCCTAATATGGTCTAGTTAATCTTGAATATACAAAAAAAACCATGTTCAAATAGACAAACAGACACAACCTATCTATCTGTGCAAGTGTTGGGGGTTGGTTGGACTTAAACTGATCAACCTGTCTTTATTTTCTTGACCTTAAATGAGAAATTCAAATCTAGAACTTTATGTTTTTTGGAAAGTACTAGAAAGAGTAGACAAGGAATTAAAATCTTCCCCACCAATGTATTTTGGCATCCCACAACTTCAACATATCACTTAGCCTCATTTCTCCTTTACAAATAGAAAATCTTGTCTGAGATGACAAGAATGAATGTTAGTCTTAATTTAATGACTCCTATAACCTTTCTTTTTCAGTCAAACAGTACAAGCATGAATTTTGTCCTGTTGTGGGATCCAAGTAAACATTTGACTGGGTTCACTAAATGCAGAACTGCTTTAATTGTCAATTAACTGATGTACTGTTGGTGCAATTTCAAAGAAGCACTTCAGAAAGAATTGACTTGACTATACTGAATTTGGATCAAGATGTAAAGCTTTTACATAACGTGCAACTAAAATACATGATGAATAGAGAGAGAAATTTAAATTGTGCCTTCTTTTTGAGAAAAGATATGTGAACCTAATTCATCTTACGTTATAAAAAGAAGTCTCACACATTAAATTTTGGCTTAAGTCATCGATAAACACCTAAACTTGTACGCATTTTTCATTTAGACACCTCAACTAAGACTAGTTCCTATTGAATACCTAAACTAATGAAAAATTATTCCTGTTAGACAATTTTTGATAATCAGCAAAAAGTACAAGGAGAGTGTGGTACACTCCTATGGTGACATGGCAAAACAATCAATTAAAAAATAACACGTGGCACAGAACCTTTAAAATTATACAAAAACTAAGTTTATGTTTAAAATTATTTCAAATATTTTTTCTATCTAATTTTTTTAAAAAAAGAAAAAAAATGTCAACATTTATTCTATTCGGCCCCACCCCTACCCCAACCCCTTTCTTCTTCATCTTCTTCCCAAACCACATTGTTTCTCAAACCATAAAATTCAATTTCTTTTCATATAGCCTAAAGATTCATTTTCTTTTTTGAAAAATATTTTTCACACTTAATGCATCACAACGAAAGACAAATCGAAAGAAAGAGTGAAGAAAAAAGAAAGAAAGTTTATCTGTGAATTTTCTCATTTTTAGATCGATGACAAAAATAAATTGATAACTCATAAATTAATTTTATCAAGTTTTTAGATATCATTTTTGATAAATTTAGTGGGTATATATTTAATTTGAGTAGTAGCATAATTTTAGAGTGATCGAAAATGGTGATAGACATACATCAACTAACTTTTTTTTTCTTCCAATACGTAAAATCTTCTATTATTTTTCTGCCTACTTCATACATATTTAATTTAGTTGATTCAAATTTGAATGTTATTTTTTTTAAAGATGTTGGAATTAAAATTGAGACGCTAAAATGGAGACATTATGAAAAAGAAAATGATGAAGAAGACGACTTAGGGGTTGGGGTGGGATACTTTTTTTTTTTCTTGAAGAAAGTGTCCAGGAAAGAGTTTTTTTTTAGAAAAAAGTTAATTATAGTGTCAAATATTAATAAAAGAAGAAAAAATATAATTTTTTTTTTAAAAAAATTATTTTTAATTTCTTACGCGCTTTAGGAAAGTGCATTACACATTTTTTGCCAAATCAGCATTTTGTGCTTAATAGGTACATGTTTCGAATAGTTTAGATGTTCAATAGGAACTAGTCTTAATTAAGGTGTCTAAATAAAAAATATGAACAAGTTTAAGTGTTTATTGATGACTTAAGCCTTAAATCTTAGTTATCGCAAGAAATTCAAGTATGGGTCTCACATGATAAGTTATACTAGTGTGTGACTCTCATTAATTGACATTGGAATTCTTTTGGGTACCCACGAGTACTGACAAGTGGGTGTCGTTTCTTTGAATTCAAGTGAAAGAAAATGGCAAGTAGGGAAATTGAAACTTTTTAAAAGTTTTTTCTTGGTTCATTTTGGGTGCAATTTTTGCTTCTGGGTTTGTAAAAACTGAATGGATCGATAAATTGAATCGATAAAAATGTTATTGGCTTATTGTTATTGGGTTATTAGGTTATTGAATTTTTAATGGTTTTTAAAAAAATAATTATTGGGTTATCGATTAGATATCGATTTTCAGTATTGGGCTATTGGGTAAATCGATAATTCAATAAGATTATAATAATTTACTATTTTATCCCTTCGTAAATATTAAATATTAGTAATTTAATAGCAATAAGACACTATAACAATACTTTACCTATTGTAATCTTTACCATACTTAAGTGATTAGTTGTCTACTTTAGTATTTTAGTTTGTAATTAACTAATTATAGATTTTGCAAGTTTGTAAATATAGTTTTCATACTCTATCTGTTTTTTATTAATGCAAATTATCATTATAATTCTTATCGAGAAATTGAAAATCGAACCGTTAAGGACTTAAAATTGAAAATCGATAAAAATTATTTTATTGATTTCTTATTGGTTTAGTATATTTAAAAACTAAAAATCGATAAATTGAACCGATAATGTATAAAATCGAATCGAATCGATCGATGCACACCCCCAGATACTATATTTAGGAGAAAGTATAAGATGAAAAAAAGCAAAACAAAGTGAATGTTTTGTTTTATGCTTTGCTTCTTTAGTATTCAAACTCTTTAATAAGTAGAAAATTTTGTTTGTCTCAACTTCAAATAAATATCTATTGACAATGCTTCAAAGAGATTGAGTTTCTGCAGCAACTTTTTGGAGTTAAAAAAAAAAAAACAGGAGAAAAGGCAAGAAAATATATCCTCCTCCATTTTTTGGCCTATTTTTCTTTTTAATTTATTTAAAAATAATGCCTCTTTTTTAAAAAAAAAAAGAAAAAGTAAATCACGCTCCTGACTTTTCCCAAGACAATCATGTTGAATATATGACATTTTGAGGTATTTTATATATTTATTATTCAAAATTCAAATTTTTTTGTTACTATCTTAAATTTTGTATTAATTAAATAAAAATAAGATGGAGAAAATATATTTTATGCATTCAGATGAAAACACGTGACTTGCCACATGAATCATCAAGATTTTCTTAATCCTTTTTTTTTTTTTTTTGTGGATCAAAATTGAGGACCTTTCGATTATCCTATTTGCTTCAGCTATTAGAAGCATACAATTGAACGTTGAAGTGTCTATTTTTATATTTTTTTATTTTGATTTAATTTTTTCTTTTTTGAGAATACGTTATATATTTAAAAAAATACTATAAATCACATTGATTAGCAACTTAAATTGAGATGGAGGAAGTAACATATTATTTGAAACGATATAAATGGTCATAATAATTATCAACTTAAAAAATTAAAAGACATATAAAAAATTTAAATGATTCTTAAAATTTTATCAGTGACACATAAAATTGAGATAAAGAGAATAACATACATTATTTGAAATTTATATAAAAGTTACTATAAATCATAATAATCAATAATTTAAAATATTTTAAAGATAAATAAATCTAATTGATTCTCAAAACTTAAAATGTGTGACATAAATTAAAATAAAATAAGCTAACATATATTATTTTAAAATCACATAAATCATACTAAGTTACAATAATTAATAGCTTAATTTTTTTTTAAATATATATAAAAAAAATTATCAGCACCCTATAAATCAAGATAAAGAAATAATTTACATTTACAAAAGAAAGATCTGATTTGATTTGACACAAAGTTTAAAAAATTAAAGAATACTTTTTAATCTTATGATTATAAATAAAGTTATATTAAATGTATCAAAACACTCTTTGTTAATATCAAAATTTAATTTTAAAAAATTCATTCTTCATAAAATAAATTTTAATTTTTTTTTTTTAAACGTAGAGAAAAATATATATGAGGTCATTCTATTATGGGCTCTTATAATTAGTCAACCATTAGAAAATAGAAGCAATCATTCATCAGTCAGTCAGCTCCCTTTTTTCTTGAGATAAAAAAGATTTTTAAAAAAAAAAAAAGTTGGTACCTTTCTGTTTGAATTTATGACCTTATTAATTATTTTTTTTGTATCAAATTAAAACATTGAATAGAGTACTAACAAATATAAAATTGCTGGTCCCATAAGCAAATAACGTCTAGTTTTTTTAAAAAATAAAGTCGATGAGTGCATGTGCTTTAATACCCTAACGTCGGACCAAATCCACCTAATCTCATATTAAAATATTACTACTAGAATTCAAGATGTAACCATTAATTGCTAGTTGGCAAATATTAAACTAATATAAAATATATACCAAAAGAATCACTTCATTTTTTTAAACAACTCACACAGTCAATTCAAATTTCTCAACTAACCATCTGTAAAAATCATTGCACAAATTTGAAGAAAAAAAATGAAGTAAAATAAACACAGAACAGGTCCCCCCCTTCTAAGCATCTAATACAATTTACTTTTGGCTTCCTGAGAATTTTTGACAAACCAAGCCATCCATTTTTATGATTAATTTCAGTTTATGGTGTAACACCATGAGGTGAACCTCTAGACTCCTGAGGTGTTTGCCCTTCGGAGCCTTTAGAGGGATCGTCGGAGGATTGTCTAAGACCATCATCTGTATCACCTCGATTCATTTCTTCGATCATCCTGACCACCTCTGTCATGGTAGGGCGTTGGTCTGGCACGGTGGCAACACATGCCATACCTATCTGAAGTAGTTGTACCATCTCTTCTTCCACATTATGGTATCGCATTAGCTCAACGTCAAACACCTCTGCTGTCCATTCTTCCCTTACAACGCTTTGGACCCATCTAGGCAAATCGATGCCTTCTTCACCTAGTGAAGCTTGGTTCGGAGCTTTCCCTGTTAACAGCTCCAACATTAACACTCCAAAGCTATACACATCAGATTTAAATGTGACTTTTCGAGTTTCAAGAACCTCAGGTGCGCGGTATCCTGCAACACGGTGGTTAACTGGTGCAGAGGTGGAGAAAAGAGGGTTCAATCCGTAATCGGATACGCATGCATCCTGGTTATCTTGTTTTAGGAGAACATTCGAAGCCTTGATGTTTCCATGAACAACTTTTCCTGAAATATGGAGGTATGCAATGCCTCTGGCAGCACCTAACACTATTCTCATTCGACTATCCCAGTCAAGTGGCGTACGACCTGATCCTCTACTACCTACAAGAATTAACCAAAAGTAAACATTTTAATTAGACAACAAACCAACGACAATCCAAGATAAGGTAATATTTGTGTACATCCTGTACTACTCAGACTTCCCCCCTCGTGGGATTACACAGATTATGTTGTTGTTAACAAACTAATGTCACTGCAAAATAATAGTCTATGTATTTTCCAGTCAACAAGTTGGAATCAAATTCAAAGCAGTTGAACTACTCAAGAGGACAAAGTGTAACATTAGCTTTTCTTTTGCACTTTATTTCACCACAAAAAAAAAGGAGGAAATGGGTGACAGCAAGAATCAATGGACAATAGAGTAAAGCAGCACGTTATTTCACCAAAAGAAGAAAAATGGGGAACAGAAAGAACCAATTATGAATAAAGTAAAGTTGAAGAATTAGATGAATAATAATCAGACAGTTATAACCACCAAATAGCTTAAAGCCAAAGTAATATAAGCTTTTTTAAGTCTGTTAAGTAAGGTTTGGGATACAACAATTGCTATAAACATCATGATTTGAAAATTGTGGGGTTAGAATACCAAAGATTGATATTTAATTAATATTTGACATCACCAACTCCCCAACACTTTGTTATTCCCTCCTCTATGCATAATTAAAAAAATGAAAATATTTATAACTACAAATCTAAATGTAGTGTGTTGATTGGGGCAAAATTGGTAAACATGCATGAAATAGTTGGGGCAATTAAGGAAAAGCACAGACTTTAAGGCATAGACACAAGCAATGTAGCAAAATAAAAGGTAGTAAAACTTTAGACAAGAAAGAAGTCTTCTTTTTCCAATTCTTTAATTCATTTCATCATTTATAAAGGAAGGTATGTTGGCAGGGAATCATGGTTGTCTGTTGCATTGTAATGTTGGTTTCATAAAAAAGTAGTAGCAAATCTACAACATACGAAGTATAATAATCTCATAAGTCGATAAGGTAGAGAAGTTGTTTCCAATATACTCTCTCGACGCAAAGCATAATAAAGAATGCCATTGATCCATTTCTCTAAAAAAAGAATGTTCTGTAGCTTAAGGAATTATAGAAACACAATGCGCAATTTGCGCTCGAGTTTAAAAAAAATGTACTAAAAGAACTAAATTAAGTGGTACCAAACTTCAATAATTGAGTGAAACAATAATGCAATGCCAGTTCAGAAGCGCTGTAAAACTATGGTTACAATGTGTACATGATCTGCACGTGTATAGATTGAAGGCCCATCTATTCTTTCAAAAAAGGAAACAAAATAAAAATTCAATCTTTTTTCATGGCTATAATCCACCTAACCCCCCTTAAGGACTTTTCAAGAATCAGAACAAGGTCCCTTAAATCTAGCAAGGTTTAAATGCTACTATCTTTATTTGCCATTAAAGTTGAAGACTTAGAACTGCAAATTCGAAATACTGAATCTTAATCATTTTAGGAAATTTCAGAAACAACAGCCAGAGAATGCATAGCAATTACTACATGAAAGAATAAAATTGAGATACTTTAAACTACAATAAGAAAACAAAGGAATTGATTAAGCACATACCATGAAGCAGAGCAGATAAGCTTCCAGCAGGCATGTAATCAGAGACCAACAATTTCTCATCTTTAGAGTAGTAAAATGCTCTCAAAGGTAGCACATTTTCATGTTTCATCTTCCCCAACAACTCCAATTGTTGCTCAAATTCTTTTCTAGGAACCACAACATCTTTAAGCCTTTTCACCACAACTGTAGTACCTTCTTCAAGAACAGCCTTGTAACTTGTCCCAACACTCCCTTTTCCTAATACCTCTGCAGAAGCCCTCAATAAATCTTCAAGATCAAAACTATACCCACCCCCATTAAAGAATACAAGCTTATTCCTCTCCCCTTCACCAGAACCACCTGTTAAATCATCTTTAGACGATGATGTCCCTGCCTCCCCTGCTGCTCCTGGTACTGCCGCCGTAGCTCTTGATGCTACCGGAGGCTTCTGTGCCTTTGATGTGTCCTTCTTCCTTCGTCGTAGACAGAAGAAAAGGAGTAACAACAGTAGGAGAAGCCCAATTGCTGAACCTACAGCTATTCCAACAATGGCAGCTGTTGAGAGCTTCTTGGATTTCTTACTTGAAGGATGGATTTTTGCCTCTGTTGAAGGTGAAGGTGAAGGAGAAGGAAAAAATGGGGTACATGGGGGCAATGGGCCTCCACATAAATCAATGTTACCAGTAAAAGAGGAAGCTGGGAATTTAGAAAGAGCAGTAGGAATTGACCCATTAAGCTGATTATTCGCTACACTGAAATCCACTAAGCCTGGTGGATTAATACTCGGTAGGATGCCAGTAAAGCTATTATTCTGCAATAAAAGTCCTGTCAAATGGGTCAGATCGTTGATAGAGAAAGGGATAGTACCAGTGAAGTTATTCAAAGAAAGATCCACCCTGTTTAACCGGGTCAACCCGGGAAGACTCCTCGGAAACTCGTCGGAAAAACGATTGTTTTGGAGATAAAGACTACGAAGAAGCTTAAGGTTAGAAAAATCCGAAGGGATTGAACCAGATAGACGATTGGTGTGAAGACTGAGAACTCGAAGTTGATTCAGCCGGCCTAAAGTGTTAGAAGGAATTTGTCCGACGAGACCAACAGCAGGAAGTCTCAGTGAATAAACGAAAGAATTTTTCGGGTCACATTCCACTCCGAACCAAGTACAGACAGAAGCAGAAGAATTCCATTGAACCCGATTAGCATGCCGGATCTGAGATAGAAAAGCAAGGAGAGCTTGCTTGTCCTGTGTAGGCTCTGAGAAAACCCGATGACGACTCAGTCCGAACAAAGCAAAGAATAAAGCACAAAAAACAAATCTCAAAACCACCGCCATTAATTAAAACCCTTTTGTATTCTTGTCCCGACCGTAAAAACCAAGAATGTGAACCGAACTAGTGCTTAGAAAGACAGCGGTGGTTTCCGGCGGGAATTCTTGATTTTCCGGCGAGAAGCCATGAAAGAAGATAAAATTTTAGAGAGAGAAAACCAGTCAGAGTCTTTTTGATAAATGCATGGTGTTTAAAGGAGAGGAGAGAGTGAGTGTGGAATGTGGGGGCCAGGGTGTCATTAAAAGGCCATTAGATTCCTTCAAGGTGAATTCTTTTTCTATTTATTTACTCTCTTTTTTTTAACATATCGTTAAAATAATATAATTAAATTATAGTCAAAGGAGATACATTTTAAACTAAAATATTCCTTATAAGTTCAATGTGATTAGCCTCTACTTCATATTATATTATATATTTTATACCACAATTGCTAAATTACAAAGCCATTTGGCAAGAATGTTTTTTTTCCTTAATAAAAAGAAGAATTTATAATGAAATAGTAAGAGAATCTTAGGGAAGCATTCAATCTAAATATTTGTAAGTACTAAAAATTAATGTGTTGTATTTAACCTAATCATACTTGCCTTGTAGGAAAATACAAGTATTTTTAGAGAAATGATAGAGATAATTTTATTAATTTATTTTTAAAATATAATAAGTATAATGTCTTGAAAATATAATAAGAAAAAAATGATTATAATTAATTATAAAGATAATTAGAAATTAAGTATAAAATTATATTTTGACTTTATAAACTGAATATCTAGTTATTCGCATATATTTTACCCTTCTCAGATCCTACTTGTGGGATTTTATTGGGTATGTTATTGTTGTTGATTTTATAAACTGAATAAGTATTGTTATACATCCCAAAATAATATAATGAACAAATAAAAATAAATGAAAATACAAAAACAGTTGTTTGTGTCTTTATTTAAAGTTTGTGTTAAGATAATTTACTCTGTCATATTACATGGCCGAATGCTGTCTGTTGGGAAGTCACATACTAATTAGAATTGGTGTTATTATTACAATATTCGTCTTAATTTATTTGTCATATGAAGGTTTGATGAAAAAAATTTTAAAAAATAATTAGGAGTATTCTTTGACTAATATAACTCTTATAAATAATTAAATTTTTATCTATAGATGTGTTTCTTAATTCTAGAGTAATTAATGATAAATAAAAAGTTTGAAAAAAATACTTAATTTTCTCTTGATTATTCAAATTGATAATTATTTTAGGACAATTATTTTTAGTATACATGACAAATAAATTGGAACATAGAGTATCAACTTAGTAACTATACAGTTTTTAATTTTGTGACTTATTTGTTGTCAAATATAATTATAATTGTATTGTTTGGTTGCACAAATGTAATTACAAGATTGTATTAGATTTTTTTAAAAAATAAATTATCTAAAATAAAGAATGTGTAAATAAGGGTATTAAATATTTAATATATATATTAATTAGTAAACATATCTTTTTAAATAAAAATTAATTTATATTTTTTCCAAATTAGATATTTTAATAAAGTTAATCATAAGAATTTAAAAAAAAAAATTATAAGAACATCATGAAACGCTTTGACAAAAATATTAAATATTATAAATATAATTTCTTAGTAAAATTGTTAAAACATTTGAAAAAAAGATGATTCATCAAATTTAATTAAAAATTAAATAGCCTAAATGTGAAATATCAAGTTAATACTATAAAAATAAATAATTTGAAAATATACATAATTTCTAAAGTCAAAATAAATTTTTTTAACATAATTCTCTTATGTCAAATTTCAACATGACGTATATAAATATGATTGAAAAGAAAAAAAAAATTATAATTTATTCATTAATGAATTCAACTTTAATTTAAAAATCAAATTGTCAATAAAATCACGCTAATGAAAAAAATAAACATAGAATAAATAATATGAAAAATTACATGAAATAAAATGAAATGAAGATTGATAATGAAAAATAAATATTATAAAATAAAATATACTTTTAAAAAATATAATAATAATAGTAATTTTAAATAATAGAATTAAAAAATACATTTAAATGAAAAAAAAACAGAATAAAAATTAAAAAGTAATCAACTTATAATTATATTATGTAATTACAAGTTATAACAATTCAAAGTCTCCCCTAGTGAATTGAATAGTGTAATGTCATCCTGCCAATTACACCCAATTACATGTTGGCCAAATAATAAATTGGTCGACCAAGCAGGTTAGGCAGTGTAGTTATACCTATTTAAAATCGATATAATTATTAGGTTAATAATTATATGACTAATATTTGTATAGTTTAGTAATTATTATTTGCCACAATATAATTATAGTGTAATTACCTATAATTTTCAAGTATCCTATTGATTACAAAATTGTAATTACAAGGTTATATTAAATTTTGAAAATAAAAGTCAATTGTGTAAAATTTAAAATTTATATTAGACAAATAAGAATATTTTTAAAATAATATTAAATTAAATAATTAAGATATATTCTTTTATAGATATATTAATTAGTAAATATTTTTATTAACTAAGACTATAAAAAATCAAGTTATATTTTTTGAAATTAATATATTTTAATTAGACTAATCTAAAAACTAAAGATATAAGATTTATACGAACATCATGAAATGCATGTTTAATAAAAAATATTAATAGCATAAATATAACATTATAGTAAAATTATTAAAATTTTAACAAAAAATAATTTATCAAATCAAACTAAAAGATAAATGGTTTGTAACGTGAAATATTAAGTCAATAATATTAAAACAAATAAACCTAAAAATATAACACAAGTTCAAAATTCATACAATAAAATTTAACACAATACTCTTATATCTAATTCGACTAACATATTTAATTATGTTTTTCGTAAAATAAATTTATAACTTTATTTAACAATAAATTCAACCTTGATTTAAATCTTAGACTAATAATCATACACTAAATAAATAAGAAAGATAAAAATTGTATGGAATCACACAAAGTAAAGTCTAAGTATGTAAATCAAATGAAAAATAAAAATCATAAAATAAAATATATTTTTAGAAGTATTAGAATAATAAAAATAACTTATAATCATACTATATAATTAGTAGCAATTTATAGCCTCACCAAACGTGTAATTACACCCTACTAATAACACTCTATTACCTGTTAATCAATAAATTACATTACCAACTAAATAAATTTGATAGTATATTTATATTCAATTATACCAAATTTGATAAGCTCGATGATTTTTCAAACAGGCCCTCAATAACCTCGACAGTAATCGAATATAATTATATACCAAATCTAATTAGCTAGATGATTTTTCACATAGGCCCTCAGTGACTTTCACGGTAATCGAATATAACTTTTTACAATATGGCGTGTCTAACAAGGTAAAAACCTGGTCCTGCACTATATAGGATAGGCATATTGTCAATTTTATAGTATTATACTTTACGTTTTATCACTTCATTAAAAGAAAACACCTTGGCACCGTTGGATACTCTCTCTTTTAAAAAGAATAAATTTTTTTTGTACATATTTTAATTTCAACTTTTCACGTAATATTTTTAAAGTCAAAAAATTAAACACATTGGTATATTTAACATAACTTTGATTTAGAACAATAAAATTAAAAAATCTTCTTTCTTTAACTTTATGTCAAATCAAATTAGACTATTCATTTTGAAACGGAGAGAGTATTTGATAACCCTTTAAAATTGAAGTAAAACACACTCCATTTTGCCATTAATACCTAAAAGAAAAATACAACTAAACGAATTAGTGGTACTTGTTATTCCTAAATACTATGGAGGGGCCTAAATAGTTGAACCAAAATGACTCAGGAAAAGAATTTATAACAAAGATAAATGGACCACGTATACCACCAAAGTATGTGATGCATGTTGCTTCTTTCTTAGTCAAGAAGTCTAGTTTTAACCCTGAGTATGAAATTTTTTTTGGTAGAAAACATTTCCCTTGATGGAACCTTACATGGCGTAAATTCAAAATAGTCAGGCGCCAATACAAATATCAAACACCAGATGGGAAGCAAAAAAGAAAAAATGGACCACTAACTTGATATTACTAATAGATTTCAATCCACAAATTTTTAAGCCCAACTGAACAAAAGACAACAACAGCTGATGTATTGAACACTTGAAATGAGCCAAAAAACAGACATTAGGTTATAGGCCACAGAAACCACAGCTTAATTTGATACATATATAGTGGAGGAGACCAAGATATCCTCAGGCTGTATATACACAAAGTTAATTCAATAGTTACTCTGAAGAGGATTACTGTAAAGGACCATATAGGTGAACTTATGTTAGTGCTAAGTATAACGAAAAAAGCTTACTTAAATCATGAATGAATGAAAGTTATCTTGCACCATCATTTGTTTTCACTGTTTATGTTATATTTCCAATTGCTAGTTTGCAGCAGAATAAGGTAGAATCCATTCTTGGGGTGGATTTTCATGCTGATGTCTCAGCTGTAAAGCCTGCATCGTCAAGCATTATTGGTTAGAAGTTCGAACTTTTGGATGTATGGAGATGTTGAACTTACAGATACTTCTAAATTATGATTTCGATCAGCAATGTAAATAGAAGAGATATCAACAAATGGTTAAGTCAAAAGAATATGTGCAACTATGTTCCTTTACGAAGGCAGGTTTGATTCGGTACAAGCGATAAGGACTTGCTCGGATGGTAAGCAACCCTCACGTCCAACCCAAAGGTTGTGAGTTCGAGTCATCAAAAGAGCAAAAAGGGTGGGAGCTCCTAGGGAGGGGGAAAAAAGATTTGGTACAAGCATGTGTCTAGAAAATGTTAAATTAAAGGTACCATGGTTACCTTCCTGAAGGGTAACAGAGCAGTTCTCCAGTAATGCGACCTTGACTCCTTGGAACTGTTGAAAAAGAGAAATGTGATTTTCTATCCTTAAATCTAATGTTGCGAAAAGAGAACATAATACAGGGCTTAAATAGTAACCTTTCTTGATAAACAAGCAGTTCAAATTCTAGAAAGATTCACGAGCGTAATAGTTAGGCAGCCAGAGGTCATTATTAATCAGGCATTGCTACAAACTATGAAGTACAGATTACTCTTTCATTGAACAGGAACGCGGCAATCATGAACTAATGCAGACGTTTCACTTCTGAATTTCTCAAGACAAATTGCTCGACAAGGCACCTTGCAGTATTAGATAATAGCCTCCCTTACTATATCAGTCTACTACCAATTACATATTGAGATTTAGGTTGCAATACTAACATGAATTTGGTAACATTTTGTGGTTTTCACATACGTCCAAGCTTAATAACAACTGAGATCACAAATAGATACTCCCTCCGTCCCATATTAACTTAATTGTTGGGGTTTCTTTTATTGTTCAAAATAATTGAATTGTTCTAAGTTCAAGATGAATGTTTCAAAATAATTGCTCTTTCATTTATTGAAGTTTTATATTTTCTAAAAGATAAATTACATCTATGATTTCACGAAGGATAATAGTGGAAAGTATGGTTTAAATTATGTCCTCAAATGTTTTTCTTAATATGTGTGTCTTGTCTCACAAATTAAGTTAATATGGAATGGAGGGAGTAATCTTTTGAAGGGAATCACACATAGGAATATAGCACAGAACTTGTATTAAGAAGAATCTTGGTAAAATTTGATTTGAGGTAAAAGATACTTACATATCTAGATTCCCAGAAGAGTAATTATTTAAACTGCTGCAAGGAATATGGCTTTGACAAGGTGTCTTGCTGGGAATGGATAGAACCAGATTGCTTTGTGGTTGGGTAACAGAAAAAGTCATATGAGAAGCATTCAATGACCTTGATCTCTTTAGAAGTCCTACTGTCCTGGGAAAACAGCTTGTTTTTTTCTCTGACTCTATGGTAAATAAATCCCGGCATCTGCAAGTACTTCTCTCTTTCAAATAATCAGACTCTAACTGATGTGTTTGCAGGGAACCATCTGTCAATAATATCTGAGGTGTGTCTGATCCAATGCTTAGTGCATTTCCATCACTGTTTCTTATGGTCATAATTTCTCTACCATGACAACACATTTGAGAGTTTTGCGATAAACACTCAGAGGAACACGTTTCGACAACTTTATCCACCATTATCACTCTTTTAGAAGCAGAATCAGAGTTCTCCGATGCATCACTTATACGTTCCATCTTGGAAAGTGGTTTACCAAGTGAGCAATTAAAAATTCTATAAGAAAGCCTTTTCATTCTGGAATACTTTTTTGGGAACCAGCCGGGTACAAGATTGATTCTGATCTCCACATTGCAACATAGTGTTCGCTGAAGTGCATTAGCAATGAGTTTCCACGATTTCTCAGCCTTTGATATGTCCTTGGGGCAATAGAACTCCAGTTCAGCAATTGCTAAGCCTAGACCATGGATCAATCAACATATTCATGATAAAAAGAGAAAAAGTTGAACTGAGTAAGGCAACATTCAACAGACTAATAAAGCATCTGGTTTGCTTGTAATACGTATTTCGACATCATGAAGTTGGAGAAACAATCAAAGAGGAACAAAAGGTTGAACTCAAGCTATGCTTTAGTCCCAATACATCTCTATTGCCCCTTCCTTGGACTCGAGATTTGTGGTCAAACAGATTTACACAAAAATCAAGATTTAGCCTTCAGGTGAGTAGGAGGTTTAAAGGTGCGAACAGCATGAGTATGCTGTTAAAAGGACAGATGGGAAGAGAACAGCACGGCTCATTACCCATGGAAAGCACAATTGGTACCTTGAGAGAGTATTCAAGTGGGAGTTATAAGCAGGATAGAAGGATAAACTTGATCTATCTCTTGAAGATAATAAATTCTAGCTTAATTTTAGGTCAAAGATGGTTTGCAAAGCTCAGTATTTGAAGTATCAACATTAACAAAGAATTGTACACCGGATTGAAGAAAAGAATGTTATCAAATCAAGAGAGACCTGTGTATTCACAGAGATGGCAAAACTGAAGATATATATGAAGCAATAAACATGTAAAGACTGGGAACTGTTACCTTGCTTAAGACAAATTGATGACAACTTCCCTCTTCTCAAAAAGTTTGTAAGGGAATTGGATTCGCACATTTCAGTAGCTCTATACCATATAGAAGCCAGAGTTTCTTTATCATCCTGCATTCCCCTTTTGCAAGATTCCATGCTTTCACAAGCGCAACTTGTAAGGTGCTTCAAACTCTCACTTGTTGATGACGTACTACAAAGATGACCATCCGGATCTGACACAACAGAAACAAAATTCCACTGCAATGAACTTGATGAACATAAAAATTAGCCTTGTCCGGAACAACGAGAAGTATAGGAGTGTCATGCAAGTCATCCCCACCTTGTTCGTATACTGTTCTCAAGCACGAATTTCCATCTTTGGCATCAACTGAAGGACCCACTGAGCTTAATTGTAGAAGTGCAGCAGTCAGCCATGTTGTTTGGTTTTTTGACATTCTCAGTTGTTTTTCAGTCTCAGAGAGTACTTTGAGTGCATGACTAAGTTGTTGTTTCTCAGCTTCAGCTATGATATACAGTAATAAACATGCGATATTTTAGATGTAAAAGTTTTCCAAGACAATGAATAAGTGGAGCACCACCATGGATTATTTAAAACACAACCTTAAATGTTCAGAACAAAAAAGTTGAGTTGAACAGTTTGATTTTATTACTTTCATACCCTATCAGGTATAATTAGTTCTATACTTCTAATTAAAGAACATCATCACATAAAGTACAGATGAGTAAGAGCAAAAACTTATCAGACAATAGGGAAAAATAAAGATGAATCAAGCAGCAAAACAAAGATTACAACTCTAAATTATAATGAAAATGGATAGAATTAAGCAGATATTCACTTGGTTCTCACTTATTCAAAAACTTTATCTGCTAAATTTCCTAAAGTAGGATTAAGGTAGCAAGCGGTCCACCAAAAATGATTTACTCAAGATGTACACACTCTGGTGACTAATATAATTTGCAGAATGAGATAGAATGTATGCTTGAACACTCCTTGAAAATATTTCTCACCAACAGTCTATATGACCATACGATTATCCAGATGATTTTGGACGAAAACGTTAATTTAACACTGGATGAATATGGCACTTGCAATATACATGTCCATTTTCATCACAAAACTTGAAAACTGAAGTAGTTACTGAAAGCTAATCTAAACCAAACTAACCAAGCCACAAGCATCATTAAAGATGATTTGAAGCTAGTACACCCCATCAGTGGACACTGATACCACTTGCGTAATCAGTCATTATGCAAAAAAAAGACTTGATTTGCAACATGCAGAAGCAAGCAGGACAATAAAATTGGCAAAATATGCTTTGCAACATATAAAAGGATCAATAACAATAGAACTTTATACTTACAAATGTGTCCGCTGAATAGCCTGTCTTTGACTTCAGAAGCACTTCTCTGACATTTTCCAGCAAGAATGTCCATTATTAGATTTGCCAGCTGGGACACCAACTGCATGGGATCTATTCTTGATCTCATTAGCTCTCTGGCTCTTTTAACTGTATTTGAAGTGTCAGATGACAATGCCAGATGCAGCAACTCCAGCAATTCATCATCAGAGACAGCTCCAATCTGCAGAGATGATGAAGGGACAACACTTATTCTTGTTACTTATACAAAACGAGGATACAGAAAAGGAAACACAGGGAAGTCACAAATGAACACTTACTAGCTCATAGACTAATGACATTGTTATTCTTTTCCCAAGCAAACTTAGCTGCTCAAGCATTATCTCTCCATCTCGAAGTGAACCATTTGATTTACAAGCAATGAAATCCAAAGCATCCTGATTAAAATCAATTCCTTCATCTTCACAAATTTCATGTAACCTGTTCAAAATATCAACTTCTTTTATTTTGGAAAAATGATATTTCTGGGACCGTGATACTGCACTACGAGGCAGCTTATCAAGGTCAGGGGTGATCATTATGAAGATCACATGCCGAGACGGTTCTTCCAAGTGATTTAAAATGCTTGTCCATGTTTCCTCTCGCAATAAATGGCATTCATCAATTATAAAAATCTTAAATTTGGATGAAACTGGAGGTGACAGTGCATTCTTGACAAGTAATCTAACTCTCTCCATTTTATTGATTTTCAAGGAATCTACTTCTTTAACATCCCTGCTTCTTCCTGAGAAATAGAGAACACAATCCCTGCAGAGGCCACATGGTTTCTCAGCATCAGGAGAGAGACAATTTAATGCGGCTGCAAATATTCTCGACGCACATGTCTTTCCCGTACCACGAGGACCATGAAACAGGTAGAATGGATTTATCCGCCCACTAGAGATTGCATTCAACAGAGACCTTGATACCACATTCTGTCCAATCATTTCACTGAACGATTTTGGCCTGAACTTTTGACTGAGATTTCTAGGACTTTCTGAATGTGAAGCAACTCCATTGTTATCTCGCCTCGAGCTTCTTCTTTGTAGGGCTAAGAGTGTCTCACCTATTCCTGCAGACAGAAGTGGTTGCTCTTCCATATGTGTAAGAGGACTTGATCCCCTAAACTTGGGGGTGCCTAACCAGCAGGAACTAATTCCACATCCACCATGATCAGATTCCACATTGTCAACATCTTCATTACCATAAAATGAAATGACATGGTTTGAGCTTTCGATTGGAGCATCACTTACAGAAAAGTAGGGACTACCAACACGACTCAAGACATCACCAGCTGCAGTTCGAGATGATCTTTTATGTTTTTTATGTTTGCAATTCTTTTTTGTTGCATAATAAACTACATCTTTCGCCTGCACTGCACCTTCATTTGATTCTTTACTGGAACCATTGCCCTCCTCCCAAGCGTTGGAAGGTGTTGTAGAAGTCATTGCCATTCTATGATCCCTGTAAGAGTGACCCAATCTTTTACTTGATGAGTTATTTCCCCTTTCTATCTCATTTGGTTGACGTATGTTCGACATGTCCACATTCCCGTTACAAGACTCTTTTTGAGGCAAAACCAATTGCGAACTGAAATTCCCCACATTGCAGTTAAGATCCAGATCCCCTGCATTTTCCTCCAGGTTGGCATACAAAACAAGGCCATTTTGCCCCAGGGCACTGCCATCCTCTTTGTAGCCTACTTCTTGTCTATTTTCAAATCCTAAAGTAATAGCATTACTTGAATGTGTTTCCCAATTCAACTTATCCACCACTGTGGAGAACTTGCTAATCGAATTCGTGGTTGGATCCCTAAGTGACTTCACTCTTCTAAGTGCAACCAGTGTTTTCGATATGGGAACATCAACTGAATGCCGTCTCCCGTCCATCACTCAAAATCTATCAACACAACTGAAGATTTTCAAATGTCCCAGAAAACAATGCTGTAGTTTTTACCTAAAATTCAACATGAACAAAAAAAAGTAAAAAATAAAACTAAATCCTTTCAAATTGCTTCACAATGAACTAAAGAATCAAACTTTCCGGTATGTACAGGAAGAGAAAACAAGCAATAGTGTAAAGTCCCTAAAAGGGTATTCAAACCCGCATCTTTCAAATATCTAGAGAGAAACAAAAAAGGGGAAAAAGATGCTTTTCAAATATTTTACTTCGCCAAAATACAAAATGATCTCAACCCAACACAACGTACATCCACAAAATGAAGTGTAATCAACAATGTAGTACCTTTCAACTGTGACAAGGAGCCAAACTACAAAAAAATCAAAACCCCATTTCCCATTTTCACCTGTAAACACTAAAACAACAGAAAATAGAAGAGAAATGAGAAAACATATCTTTTGCATACAAAAAAATATATATAAAAAAAAAAAGAAGCGCAACAGTCAACATGAGCAGATTCCCATACGTATACATCGAAACACGGATACTCTTTGAAAAGTATAACCCTCTTTCGCTCAACCCAAAACAATACTACTCCTTTTTTTATATAGGAACGAATCTTTCCGTTCAAAATAAATTCTTAAACAAATACTTTAATCATACTCTATTAGAATAACCCAAAACCCGACAAATTTGAAAGAAAACAGACACATGAAAACACAGAAAACCTGTGAATTGAAGAAGAAGCAAGAAAATGGGCTTCGAAATTCACGAGAGTTACAACTTACTAGTAGTAGTATTTGTTGTTCTTGGGATAAGGAGGAGTGGCAAAGTAGTAAATGTAGTTAATGTATAGGGGTGAGTTGATAAAACATGCCATCACATTGAATATAGCAGAAGAAAGAGAGGCGACGTGTACAGAAGCATGTCAAATAATTTGGAGAAATTCTACTGTTCGCTGGGCTGTGATTTTGCAGAGAAAGAAGGTGCTGAGAAGGGTACTTTGGGTATTTTGGACACTGACGGTTTCAGTTAGTTTGGGGCTTGGTGGCGAAAAGCTGTTGCTAGTACTACTGTACCTGTTGCGTGGGCCTAACTTTTTTTACTTTTATTTTATTCTCTGTCAATTTTGTAAGATGGACAATTAATATGTGATAATTATTTTTAGAAAAAAAATGATCAACTAATATGGAATCAAAGTAAACTAAAAAATTTGAAGTTATTGTAAATAGAAAAATATTATTTTTAATTTATTAAAAATCATATAAAATTATAATATATTATTAAAAATAGAAAGCTAAAAATACAAAATTGAATTATCATAATGCCTTTACATCAAAAGAAAAAAAAAGAGTAAATCTAAATGTAATTTCATATTAATTAAAAAAATTATAATTGAGTCGTCCCCACCACTTTATAAAAATTATGAATACAAGATAAAATGCACTACCCATGTGAAATAATGAACATAATAAATCCATTTCTTAAAGACGTACTTTATAATTGCTAATAACAACTCTTAATTGCTTTATTTATTAAGCATAAAAAATGGTAGATCATTTAATTAATTTCAATCACAACCAATGATATTTATAAAGAAATGTAAATTGTACCTTATTGAAGCAAATATCAAATTAAATATTGAATATATTATCGACTTCTTATGATTGAAGTTGTTCTAACAAATTACATTAAATTTTATCAACAAAATAATATTAACGAATATAAATAAAACAACATATATTGGTAAAACAAAGACATACAACTTAATTGAAAGCGTGCTACGTAAAAAAAAAATATTTACTGAGAGTAATTTTTTTTCCTTCCCAAATTTGACTTTTCCCTCCAAAAAATATAAGTTATTCTCACATTCATATTCTAAACGCAATTTTCAGTATATGTGTATGCTTTAGAATGACAATAAATACTAGTCTAACAGGCTTATCATTCATCAATTTACGCTTGTGTTTTCTCTTTCAAATTTCGTGCAGCTCATCGCATACTTATTTTAATACTATTTACATTATTTTAAAATATTTATTAATAATCAACATAAAATATATGTGCAATGCATGTGTCTCCATTATATTTTTAGAACCATGGTTTGATTTTATATGATTTTTTTAATTTCACAAATAGACATAATTAGTTGGGTTTTGACTTTAGATAAAAGTTGAAACTATGAAGAAAATGAACCTATAAACTTATTAGCGTAATGATTTGTATATTATAGACTTGCTTTACTGCCAAAAGCTTACACAACCTAAAACAAATTAATTTTTCAATGGTTGGTATGTGTATATAGGATTCACTTTTTTGTAGCAATTAAATTACTTATTTACTTGTAGGATATCATATTTTAATGAATAGATGTTTTCCTTTTGTTGTCGGTACATTTTCAAAATAATGATATTTTTTAATATTAACCTGTGTAGGGATCTTAATAGTTTAGTTGGTTGACTACCTGAGTTCTTATCTTATTAGTAAGGGTTTGGTTCTTTACGTTGTAATTCTCTCGCCATTTCCCCCTTTCTCTACTCCCAATTAAAAAAAAAACATCAACCTTTGTTATTCCATATCTTGAATATTTTTCATTTTACTTCCTCTAAAAAAGAACTTAAGGAAGATAAAAAAGATATTGATAAATTGTCTTTTGATTAATATTTAAAAAAAGAGTGTATTACAGCTCAATAATTCATATATATTAGACTTAATACAGTATTATTTAATTAAAGCAACAGAAAAACAAAAGTGCAAGAAACATATTTAGGCTATATTCCCTGAACTCTATGAACAGTATGTGCAATTATAGAAAACATTTATAGCAATTTGACGGACAAATCTTATCAACCTCAATTATCATCTGCATTATTATCATTAGCAATACGTTTAATTAGTAGTAATTGATTGACCAACCATCATTAATAGTAATTGCAATTGTCCCCTTTAGGAAAGAACGACAAACATTATCCAATCATTATATACGATTTGTTAATTAATAGTGGAAAAGTATTATTGGACGGAAGAAGTATGATTGTTATGATGGATAATATATAACTAAATAATATTTATGTTCATATTATTTTTTAAATATTAATATTAAATTATTTAATTTGATATAAATAAAGAGAGGCATTCATAATTCATTGCAAATATTTTGTTTGGACAAGTGTAGGTGTCTAAGATCTAGTCAAAGCTAAGTATAGCGATTTTTTGACTATATTTTTTTCATGCCTTTTTGTTGCTTTCTCTGTCCATGTTATTTTTTCAAAGTAATTCTGACTTGACATTTAAAAGTCTAACCCCTCCTAGAGCAGCCTAGGGAGTCACCCTGCTTCCATCTTTTGTGGTTTTTTTCATTCACAACATGTCAAGTAGGTGTGAAATTGTTACCTCCGTTAAAATTATTAAAATATTCTTAGATGAAAAAATGTATCTTTTCAAATTCTTTTGCAAATTTGAAGTCGGAAACGCAAGCAATATAGAAAATTATATGGAAAAATGATTTTGGTTGATTTTTAGAGGAATTGAATCAAAAGATAATTTTTTGATGCAAAAATATAATTCCAGAAAAGTGAGTGACATATCCGCGTAGTGTATTTATCACGAATTTGCACTTAATGGTGATACCAATATTTTCTATGGGATTAGAAATCTGATCGGAAGATTTTCAACGAAAATTCGCGATGCAGACTTGATTTTCAGTATTGCAAATTTTTAATTTTTTTTGGCGACATTTCAAACTTTTTCCTACTCCTCCTAAACTTAACTCATGACCAATATAGATCGTTTTAAGTTTAAAAGGAGTTTTAAACTCATTCCTAAGCTTTCTAAACGTTCTAACAAAAGACTAGGGCTAAGAAAAGGACAAGAGAAGCTAGGAATTCGAACGATTGGAGTCGAGACCTGTGCAATTTGATTGTTAAACTTCATTCCAAGTATGTAAAGCTAAACTAAATCATGGAATTGTTCTTCCATGCCATTGATGATGATAGAAAGATTGTGAAAGTATTGAGTCTCCTTGCATGTTTCTTTGAATGTTTTCTTGTAAATTATATACATTCTATGTATTTTCATATTTTGATGATCATCATAAACTTGATTTACTAAATAAATACTTTTGTTAAGTTATTTCACAAACCCTGCATATTACTTCATAAAAGATTTTATGAATGAACATAGAGATTGAGTCTAGAGCCTTGACAGCATAATTGTGATTGAGATTGAACATGATGATAGGTTAATAGAGCTTGATGGTTCGGAGAGTCTTATAATTGAACTCTATGATTAGTCTAAATTGATAATCTTCGTAGTGATGGTCTAAGCTCCTCTTAAAAGATATGATTCAGAACTGATTAGATGGTCGATAGGCTGAAATACTCGATTGTGACAAAATTGATGGGTTGATATGAGTCCTTATGAGACTCATTGATTGGATTGATTAAGGTGGATTGTTTATGAGCATTGAGTCTTGGGAAGAGTATCGAGCACCGAATTAAGTGAGAGTAAGTCTAACTCGAACTCAATAACTATGTCGCCAAACTCAATCATTGGCCCATAAATAATTATTGTCGGATAAGAGAAACTTTTAGATAGGTTCTATACTGATAATACTCTGATTGGATTGGATTTGTATTGATTGGTCACTATCTACTCCTTATTCTTGCTTTAGATAGACATTCGACATGTTGATTGAATATTTCTGCGTTGATTATTGTTCTACCCATATCTGTTTCATTTAGCCATTTTACATACTTGTATATTCCATGTACTGGCGTTCATTTGGAGTGCATCATTTTATGATGTAGAGACATGTATTAGAGATCATCAACAGGAGTTACTTTTCAACTGATTGGTGAGCCCTCCTTGAGCTCGGGGGATGTACTTTATTTATTTCATCTAGTTTTAGAGTCCACCTTTAGACTTACTTTTCTTTTGATTTGAGGTAGTCATGAACCTGTCATTGACACCATTGAACAATTGATAGAGGTTTCATATACTAGAGTGTGATTGGTTTTGATTTGGTTATTTATTTCGGACTAGTTTCTTTCATACTAGTCTTATTGATTTGACTTGACCAATTATATATATATTGAGATTGTCCACCTTTTATTTATCTTTAGTCTTCCGGCGATATGTTAAACTATGATTGAATAAATATGATGAGGCTAAGTGGTTCGCTTGGGGACTAACAATAGTCTCTGAGTGTTGGCTACGCCTGGGGTCCCCTCCCGAAGAGTGATAACAATAGAGGTTATCGGTCGATTCGATTCAAGTTTTTTTAATATATTATTATTATTATTATTATTATTATTTTATTTGTATTTTAAAAAAAACTATATATTGTAGGAGTAAGTTGTGATATAAAATTAAAAGAAGTGATTTAGTGTTGATGAATAATGTCATATCGAATTTGATGCAACACTATTAACGTACAAAAATAATATTGGATTGAAATTGAAAATACTAAATTTTACACAAAAAAAATTGATGTAAAAAATAATATTGAGTTGGAGATGGTCTTAGCAATTCAATGTATTGATTAGTAATTTATAAATATGCTAAATTATTAAAAAAATCATAAGATATTGATTAATCGATAAATAGTTAATCTACTATGAATCGTTATTAATTAGGTTATGAAATTAACCGTTAAAATTACATGACAATTTGTCTTAATAGAAAATCACTTATATATTTTACCACAAACAATATCTAACAGGATATTTAAAAATCATTAAATAATTTGCACCTAAAATCCAAGATTCATTAAAGTGAATATGATTTACCAATTTAGAATAAATATTAGTAACAAACCATGATAGAAAAATTAATTGCAAGTAAAATTAGCAAGCATGACACTTGAATACAAAAGGAACCAGCTGGTTTTGTATTATTTGTATAACCTAAGTTCCAGGACATAATGAACCTATTCATCCTCACTATTTCTTAAATCGTTACGAATTGATAATTCAATATTAGTACCTTATTACCAATAAATCAGTAATATATTTTTATTCGATTCTGAACAAAGAGGTGCTATGTGTAACACACATCTTTTATTGTATAAATGACAAATCAACGTTATTTTTAGAATTTGGAAATAATAATTTCTTATGACCACCACCTTATTCCTCTTCAAGGAAATAACGTGACTCAATATACTTACAGTGGAGTTTGAAAGTACTGTTATACCAACTGAATACAAGGAAAAAGACATTACAATATATATTATATATTATAATATATAGTAATATTAATAATTAATAGAAGTTAATTGTGGTCGGCCTATTGAGTGTGACAATTCGCATAAAATTAATTCATTGCGCTGTATTTATCTACCTCACCGCTAATGTCCTCCAAACACCATATTTAATACTCCCTCCGTTTAAAAAATAAAATAAAATAATGATTTGAATTAATATAAAATTAAAAATAATTAAATTTCGTGATTCTAAACTAAAATTATGTCAAATATATTAAAATATTTTTTAATCTTATACCGTTAAACATCTCACGTGAACTGCTAAAATTAAAATATTACCAAAAAAGAATAAGGGTCTTTTTAAAAAAAAATTGACTAAGAAGAAAAAGAGACCATTCTTTTTTTAAATAGAAGGAGTATTCATTTTGGGATTGATATCAATTAATTTAAATGTGATTTGTGTAATTTATTAAAGAGAAAAACATTTCTTAGGAGGGATAGATTATATCACATGAGACGATTTTATCAAATTATTTGTAATATGCACATCTAAACATTTGTAATGTCATGTAATCATAAAAATTTAATTATAAAAGGAACATGAAAATAAGTAATTTATTTATTCGGCACGTTAGAACTTCAAAGCATTTATAAATTTAATAAATTCAAATCAACCTAATTTCAATTCACTTCATGATCAAATACGTTCAATAAAAAGATTGAAGTTTCTTATTTATTCCACCATAATACACTTTTAAACGTGCCGTTTGGTCTCAAAAATTTTTTAAAAAAATTGAAATTTTTTGAGAAGTGGTGTTTGGCTATAAAATTTGGTAAATATATTAGAAGAATTCAAGTTCCAAATACTACAAAAAAAAATTAATATTTGAAAATTTGAGAAGTTTTAAATATTTAAAAATTATCTCAAATTTTATATTTTATAGAGAAAAGACATAAAATCTTCTCTGAACTTAGCAGCGAAATTTACTTTAGCACTCTAAGGGGTCGTTTGGTGTGAGGGATAAAAATAAATAGTAATGGGATAAAAAAATAGTGAAGGGATAACATTTTGGTATTTGTTTGGTTACCAACTTTGTGATAACTTATTCCACTATTTTATACCATAGAGATGAGATAAGTTATCCCATATATGTGGTGGGATAACTTATCCCAGGATAGTTAATCCCGGGATAACTAATTATGAGATAAGTTCTTCCCAACCAAGCGACCCCTAACTACACGGGCATTTAAATACACCCTTGACAACTCACAAGTGAATATAATCGCACCCTAACACTACAAGACCAGTCTCACAATGAAGAGTACATTGTATGCGCGCCTTGTTGGTGTCACATCAGCACCATGTAAAAAATATATTTAAACTTAATTTTTATTTTGTTTATTAATCTTCTCCGGGCCATGTCAACACCAACCTTTTCACATGTGTTTGTTCTCCATTGGAATCTAAGGTAAGAATATATTTGCTCTCCATTGGAACTTGGGAGCTGATGTTTTTTTTTTTTGTTTATTAATCTTCTTCTTTGGATTTTTTTTTAGATAAACAAAATAGAGTAAAATTGTTGATGAAAATTAGGTAAAATCAGTGAACTTTACTTTATTAATATTACTTAGTGCCATTTTTCACGAAAATGGAAGGATTTGAGGTTAAAATATTGACAAGAGAATTGTTCATCAAAATGCACAAGACAATATTCTCAAAAGAAATTGATGAAATATTTTTAGAAAAAATTAAGGTTGAAAATATAGAGAGATTATTAGTGAAAATTTATGATAATTCAAGAGTAAGAAGACATTAATGGAGGTGGAGGGTGGTGTGTCATGGAAGAAGAAAGAAGGAAAGGAAAAAAAATTAATCAAAATTTGCCAGAAGAAAATTAACTTCAATTTTGAGGCTGGGTGTGTTGTGGGTGGGGGCGAAGAAGGAGAATAGAGGTGAGGTATTTTGAAGAAGAAAAAAGAGGATGATGACTTCAAAGAAGATGGAGAAAGAGGTGGGGTTGTGTGGGTTTTTCGTTTTTTTTAAATTTTTTTTATATAATATATATAAATAGGATTATTGTTTTAAAAAATATATAAATACACGTTTGTGTTTTTCTTATTTTTCATGTTAGATTCTTGGATGAAATTAAATTCACTTGTAAATTGTCAAGGGGTATATAAACGCCCGTGTAATTTAGGTGCTAAAGTGAGATTCGCTATCAAGTTCAGAATTTTTTTATGTCTTTTCTCTATTTTATAAAAAAAATCCATCATTTATTTATTTTAGCTAATACTTATCTATCTTTTTTGAAAAAAGTTTGAATTATAATTTGAGCAACAAAATTGAAAAAAGAGAACAATTTACTTTTAATGAATTATAATTCCAATCAAATTAATGATAAATTTGAGTATATGATTATTGTATTGGTCTTATTCTTGTTATTTTGTTGTCATTGATTGTTATCAATTATGTTATTAAATTATTTTTTTAACAAAACATCTTCATTATTAAATGATAATACAAACTTATGAATATCTTAAATAATTTTTAGAATTTACAAATAAAAATAATATTTTTTAAAATAATTAAATATTCTTGAAAATCTCAGAATCAAACGCATGATAAAATTTTACTAAAATCTATAAAAAAAATTATTTAAGAATTTGAGGTTAAAAGCTAACAAAATGTGTAGTGCTCTTTTATTATGGCATGTACGATGGTTGGTAGTGAAAACAAAGATGCATTTATGTAGTCCCACTTCACTAAAAGAAAAGCTCATCATAATTTTAACTATATAAAGTACTAGACAAATAAAAGTGAAAATACAATAAAGTTATAATTATATAAGTACTAGCAAAATAAAAGTGAAAAAGACAATGGCATAATCGTCCGACAAAAAAACCAAAGTTGTACCTTTTAATTTAGCTCAATACATCGACTTAGAAATGTTGTTTGAACTTTTTGCCCTTCATTAAAAGACTTCGCTTTAGACAAAATCGTCTTTTTACCATTTTTCTTTATAATATTGATTTTTAAAATATATGAAAAGAATTATTAAAATAATTAAGGACTTCTAGATATGGAAAGACTCTTAAATCTTTCTTATTTGATATATTTCTACTTCTTATTTGAATCAAGAAAATACCCTATAATTACTAAGAAAAATTATAATTTATTATGAGTTCTAATTAGTTATATAGGATCTTTGTAAATAAATAATTTATTAAAATTAGTGAATTAATTTTTCTCTCTAATGTTTGTTATAAAAAAAAGGTACACGCGCAAAGCGCATAAAGTATGACTAGTAGTTATATGAGACTACCCAACAAATATAAATAGTTACAAGATAAACAAGAGTGGACTTGGGCCTCAAACCAAACACTATATCCCAATGGACACTTTTGTCCATTTTTGGACAAATTGTGACAAAATAAAGTTAACACCATAATCCAAAAACATCACAAAAAATCTATTTTATGAAAAGAAAATTCTCAATCTTTTAATACATTTATTAAAGAAAATCACGATTTTTTGTATCAAAATAAACTTCATAATATACGTAAATTGAGATATGATATAGCTTCACGTTTGAAGTTAATAGAAAGCTTCTTACTTGCTTTGTCAATAGTGTATTGTCTATCAACCTACAATTGTTGGTAGGAGTGATACCATCATTATAGTTACAATATGCAAGTTCGATAAAACTCAATAATTTAAATTTAAACTTTTTATTTATATTTTAAAAATAATTTATACAAAGCAAATATAGTTATAACATATTTGTCCATAACCTATAAACTAAAAATTTTGAACTCGCTCTACTCCTTGGTTTCTCCAAAAAGATATTTAAAAATAGAGAAAACTATACAAAATAGACCTAATGTGAAATTATTACCCTTAATGAACTCAACACAAACTATTTACACTTAATAGACCCATGACCTAAACTATTTACCTTCTTATCTCACTTTACCCTTTTTATTTCTCATTGCGTCATGTTGATGTCATCACAATGTTAGCATGCTGTCAACATGAATACTATGAAATAATCCTCTTTGACATATAATTTGGAGCTCTTTTTTTAATAAATAAATTAATTAATTAAGAGAAAATTATTAAAGTCACAGATTTATTTATTAGATTCTAAATTAGTAGAAAATATATTCTTTGAGATATTCTGTCAGTATATTAATATTAATCTGTAATACCCTATCGGTATATGTATATCCTATTGGTATATCATACAAGGTGGTGTTGATGTCAGCATGATATTAGCGCGCAAATTTTAATAGTAAAGGGGGGGGGGGGGGGTCTATAGATGCAACTAATTTGCTCCAAAGAAACATAACTTTAATTGGGAAACTTACGTAGCTATACTATATTAAGAAAATATTTACCATTTCT
>JBCEWC010001724.1:0-38810 GCA_038996855.1 Solanum aculeatissimum | reverse complement strand
TACACACGCATCTAACTGATCAATTTATTATCTGCATATGACGTAGTATTGATTGACGATGCTCACAATAAATTAGTTAATGATATAGACAGATCTTAAAGCCAAACGACTTCAAGTTGAGCAAGGCTAAACAGAATACTAAAGTGCAAGTATTGTGACACATTACGTTAGGCAGATGTGAAAGTGAAGATATTGAATACGAGTCATCACAAAGAAAGGAAGTTTCTAGTATATATATATCTTGAGTTTACAATCCAAGATCAATGATAATGTCACATATCGTATTGGAGCAGGTGGATAAAATAGAAGCTTACATATGTTGTTAATACGTAAGATAAGAAAGTTTCACCAAAACTTAAAAGTAAGTTATATAAAGTGATCATCAGATCATCTATATATATATTGGACAATATTGTCCAATCAAGAATTCACACGTTGAAAAAGTGAAAGTAGTGAAATGTTGTGGATGCTTAGATGAATGTGCGGTATACTAGAAAAGACATGATTAGAAACAAGAATATACAAGATAAGATAGAGACTAACTCCCACACGAAAATAACATGATCAAGAGAGCGAAATTGAGATGGTTCAGACACGTTAGAATTTATAATGACCAAAAGACCAAAGTACTATTATAGATCCATTTTATATCAATTCTTGTTTATTAGGATAGGAGTGCTTGAAATTAAATTTTAAAAAAAAGGAGGATTTACATAAATCATATAGTATAAAGAGTTAATTATTATTTTTTGCTATCCTTTTTCAATTTACAGAAATCCATTAAAATATAGCAATTCTGATACAAAAATTCAGTAATCTGAATACATTAATTCTGTTCCGAATACAAAAATTAGGATTTTTAAGTATTAACAGGTAACATTTAAAGCATGATACATTGAACATAAAAATAATTTAAGAATCAGAATTAATGTATTCAAATTACTAAATTAGTGTATTTGGATTATTGAATTAATGTATCCGGATGAAAAAGAAAGAATTTTTGAAATTTTTTGCTGCTATAAAAATAGTAAAATAACAAGAAAAAAAAAGAAATTGACAGCAAACAGACCTATATAGCAGCATAAATAAAAAATATATACAGAGTAATAAATAGTGACTATATTTAAAGAAAAAAATAAAAATAAATAAACAATTGAAACTCCATTATTTGACTAAATTGTATACTTTTTTTTTCATGCCAATAGTTAATACTTAATTAATTATATATTTTTATACATAATTAAAACATGGGTTGCAAATATATTAAAGAAGATTAAAAAAAATATTATTTAATGTGTAATTGCATCGTTTCGTATTTTTTAATATACAATACTATTTATTACTTCATTTGTTTATATTTTGCTATTATACTGATTTTTTTTAAACTTGCAATCCTGCATTGAGTACATTTTTTTTCTTCAATCGAGGATATATTTAAAACGAGATTTTTGTTCCACAAAGATATGATAATGCTTGCGTACGTCCTATCTTTTACATATATATAAAAATAACGATATTCAGTGTAATTTCCACAAATAGGATGAAGATTGAGTGAATACAATCTTACGCTTATTTTCAAAGGTAGAAAAATAATTTTCGATATTAAAAAGATGGTTTTTAACAGATCCTCAACTCAAATAAAATATACCAAAAATAAATATGTAAAGCAAATATAATATTGTACTTTATTAATAAGTCATATATACTTATTATTAGATGGAGTTCTTGAATTTTTTTATTTTTTATTATTATTTTGGAGAAAAATAGAAAGGCCTAGAAAGCAACATGACCACAATTAGTACTTGAAAGACAACAAATAAGAAAGAAAAAAAATTGGAGGGGTTTTGCTATAAAAAATATTGGGAAAAAGGAATTATATATTTTTTACATAATAAAATCATGGGCTTTAATATGTGATTGCATAGTTTCGTACTTGTTTTGTTCAATAATAGTTGTTTGTTATTAACTAGATATGAGAATTAAAAAACAGTAAATGATAATGTAATTTTACCAAATTATTCTTATTAAATGTATTTCATCTAAACAATGAAAAATGAATGTTATTTAATAACAAGGGTAAAATAGATATAAAATGGTAAATTATTCATTAGTTTTATAAATTGAAAAAATATTATTAGACATCCCAAAATAATATAGTAGATAAGTAAAGATAGACCAACGAAGTATTTATTTAATACCGCTATATATCGTATTGTTTGTTGCTTTATTTGTTTGTATCTTGCTATTTTAGTATATTTATTCATTGCGGACTTGTATCGTGTGTTTGTTTTTTTTAGATAATGGTCTATTAAAAATAACATTTCTTCTCCACAAAGATAGGAATAAGATGTGTGTACATCCTATCTGATTCTCTCCAAACTCTACTTATGAGTTTGTTCCAAATAAATTGTTGTCATTGTTGAATGTTTTTTTTTCAAAGATGATTAACAGTGTCTCAATCATAAGAGTAGTACATATGTATATATAACAATAATAACATACTCAGTCCAATCGCTAAAGCGAGATAACGATAATGTGTATATAGTCTAATCCCTATTTTACAGAAGTAAAGAAATAAATTTCAACAGATCCTCAGATCAACTCAAATAAAATATATCAAAAATAAGTATGCAAAGCACAAATACAATAGTGAACAAGTCTAACATAGTTATTATTATTATATGGAGTTCTTGAATTCTTTTTAAAAAATATGTTGAATTATTACATCTCAATCTCAAATTAATATAAATAACAATAACATACTCAATATAATTTCACATGTGGGATAACGATACTATTTATACCGTCTCACCCCTATTTTGTAGAGGTAGAGAGATGATTTCCAACATATCCTCAACTCGAATAAAAAAATAAGTATGTAAAACACAAATACAACAACGAACAAGCTAAGTCATACATAGTTATTATTGGATAGGGTTCTTGTATTTATTTTAACAAGTATGATTAATTATCGCATCTCAATTTCAAATTAGTATAAATATCAATAACATACTCAATGTAACTTCTATAATAGGATGAAGATAATGTGTTTTTATTTTTTGTCGAGGGAGGGGGATACATTATGGAGAATCAAACTCCCATCAATATAGTGAGAGTTTAGGTAGTCAATCAATTGATCTACTAAGATCCCCAGATAATGTGTATTCAGTCTTATCCTTATCTTGCAGAGGTGGGGAGGAGATTACAATATGAGGAATCGAACCCTCACTAATATGATGAAAATTTAGGTAGTCAACTAACTGATCTACTAAGATTCTCAAATAATGTGTATTCAGTCTTATCCTTATCTTAGAGAGGTGAAAAAATGATTTTCAATATATCCTCAACTCAAATAAATATATAAAGCAATTTGGATGGAGTTCTTGAATTTTTTTAATTTTTTATAAGGAAAAAAGAAAGTCCTAGAAAGCAACATGATCACAATTAGTACTTTGAAAGGCAAAAATATTGGAGAAAAAAATAGAAAAATAAATAAATTGACAGCAAACAACCTATATAAAAGCATAAATAAAAAGATTTTTCTTGCCCTAAATTTTGTGTCTTTGTGTATCATCATAATCTGAGATCTCCCTCTGACACCTCTCCAAAAGATCCTCTGATCAAGAACTTCCAAAAACAAAAAAAAAACCAATTTTTATTTTTTGTTATCCATTCCCTGTTTGATCCCTCTGATCCAGGAACAAACTCTGTCACCATCAATCTTTAATGGGTTTTCACAGCTAAGCTTGTAGTTGAAATTTGATACAATAATATTTATGTTAAGGTCCACAGACACATAAGAAAGAAATTGAAAGAACCAGGTTCAAGGTATGCAAAGAACAGCCACTGCCACCATATTCTCTGAACTCACATAAAAAGTATTGTTTTCTTGTTTTTGGGGACAAAAGTTTTGGTCTTTTATCAGCCCATACCCTTTTGGTCTTTTTTACCTCCATTTGCAGGTTTGTTACATATTAATGGTGGCTAGGCCTTGTTGTGCTTGTGGGGTTATAATATCAAGAATTGGGGTTGTGAGTTTTGAGCATAAGCAAAAACTGGATTTGAGGTTGGGTTTTTTGATGAATATATTGTTTGCTGGTTCTTTTGGATAAGTTAAGTAAAAAGACTCAAACTTTATCAAGATTATTGGATAAATATATGTTTATGTGATTGATATAGACTTTTTTTGATATATACATGTAATTTTATTGAAATTGTATACTAAAATAAAACAAAAAGAAGAAGAAGAATGGTTAAACCTTGCTGGAAACCTTCTGTTGAGGGGGATGGTGGTGTAGGGAGGGGTGGGGATACTAAGGGTAGGGTTGATGGTTTAATGTGGTACAAGGATTTGGGGATTCATATAAATGGAGAATTTTCAATGGCAATAATACAAGCCAATAATTTGATGGAGGATCAGAGTCAGCTTGAATCAGGTCCATTAAGTGCTCTTGAATCAGGTCCTTATGGAACATTTGTTGGAGTTTATGATGGACATGGAGGACCGGAGACGTCCCGTTTCATAAGCAACACTTTGTTCTCCAATCTTAAAAGTAAGCTTATCATGTTCCTTTTTGGTTGCATAAATGCTTATTATTCCCATTTTGATTGTTGATATCATGTTGATGTCGTAGTTTGAAAGTATATTTTTTATCTGTTATGTTGAATTGATTGATCTATTTGGACAAATATAACGATCTTTTCACAGTGTTTTACTTGTACAAAGCTCTGAATGTCAATGCTGGTTAAGTTTTGACATAAATACTAAAAAATGAATCAGGTTGGTAGATCTGATCTTTAGACTTTACAGATTGTGCTATTTGAAGTTCTTGTTACAAGTCCATGTTTCATTTATAATGCACCACAAATGTTTAACTTTACAGAAGTGGGATATTCATGTGCATTTAGCTCCCAAAAATCTAACCAACTTTCTATACAACGAAATATTTCCATCTTGCAATGGTCTCTGCGGGCTGAAATGATGCCTTCCACAATATTTGATGTGTCTGCATGTGGTGATTACTAAGATTTTGCTGAATTTTGCCTAGTGATTATGCTATATAGAAAGAACTTTCAGGGTATTTTGTCAAATTTATGGTATTTATACACGATATTTCTTTATTACCACCTTGAATACACTAAGGATCTTACAATTTTGTTGTCTATTTGGCACGTTAGATAAAAGTTTAAGCTATAAAGATCTGGTTGTTCACTTCTATTAGTTATGTAAAAGCAACTGTCATCAGATTTGAACGTCTCAGCTTGCTATTTTCGTCTTTGAATAGAAATATTAGAATAGCTGACTTTTGATACATGCAATAATAACACTCTAATAGAGGCACTCTTGAGGGATATATATATATATGGTGCCATCTCTAGATCCATATATTTTTGAAGTATCATGATCTGAATCCTATCTCTTTTGTGCTTTGAACCTTACTACGAGTGGCATTCACCTGGAAACTTTGTCGAAAAAATCCTATTGTCCTCCGTAAATGTTCAAAATTATTCCTGGAAACTCATATTGATGTGGTTCATATTCTGGAAATTTATTGAGTATAATAAACGAAAGTAGCTCCTATTTACATTCATTCCTTCATTAACAGAATTTGCAACGGAGCATCAAGAAATGTCTGCTGATGTCATAAGAAAAGCTTTCTTGAAAACGGATGAGGAGTTTTTGTCTCTTGTGAAGCAACAATGGTTTAACAAACCACAACTTGCTTCAGTGGGATCTTGCTGTTTGGTGGGTGTAATCTGCAATGGACTACTATATATTGCCAATGCTGGAGATTCACGCGTGGTGTTAGGTAGAGCAGAGAAAGCTGCAAGGGGTGTAACAGCTATTCAATTGTCAATGGAGCACAATGCTAATAATGAGTCTGTGAGGGATGAGCTTAGATCATTGCATCCCCAGGATTCACAGATTGTGCTTCTCAAACACAAAGTTTGGCGCGTGAAGGGTATCATACAGGTGATTATCCGTTAAGGTTACATTTTTAGGCCATCTCATGTTGATTTTCCTAAAATATGCCTCATATAAGTTACTCTGAAGGTGTACAACTAGAAAAAACAAAAGAAAACTATTTGCAGCTAACATTGGAGCTTTATCCGAGCACCATTCCAAATAGAAAAAAATTCTTTTAGTCATTACTAGCTAGAGTTCTTATGTGATTGTTATGAGTAGAGAATAGAGATTATCGCTATGTATGAATCTACGGTTAGGAGTTCTTCTTTCTTAAATCTTTGCAAGTAAGCAACCTAAAAATAGTTCTGTTCTGCCTGAGTAGTCAGAATTACTGGTACTTGATACTAGTGGGAGGTGGTAGGTATCCCATGGAATTAGTCTAGCTGCATGAAAAGTTGAGATTTGAGACAATTGTCGTTGGAGCTTTAAAGATTTGACTAATGGTGTGACATAAGAGTTGATGTTCCTTTGTTATACTTGTCACAGGTTTCAAGGTCGATTGGTGATGCTTATCTTAAGAGGGCGGAATTCAATCAGGCACCACTTTTGCCAAAGTTTCTATTGCCCGAATCCTTCTCCAAGCCAATCCTCAGTGCAGAGCCATCAATTTTCATTCATAGATTGACTTCCAAAGATCAGTTCCTCATATTTGGTTCAGATGGTCTATGGGAACATCTTAGCAACCAGGAGGCTGTTGATATAGTCCACAGTCAACCCCGAAACGTAAGCTTTCAACTTTTGATAATAGGATGTCTTTTATATAACTATCTAAAGAGTCTTGAGCCGAGATCTCTTGGAAACAGTCTCTCTGCCACAGACGTAGGGGTAAGGTCTGCGTATACGCTACCCTCCCCAGATCCTACTTTGTGAGACTACATTGCATATTGTTGTTGTTATATAACTATCTAAAGAGTCTTGAACCAAGGGTCTGGTGGAAACAGCCTCTCTACCTCTAACATAGGGGTAAGGTCTGTGTACAGTCTACCCTTCCTAGATCCCATTTTGTGGGATTACGCTAGGTATGTTGTTGTTGTATAACTATCTAAAGAGTTGATGATTCACAAGGAATTTTACTTGCTGAAAGAGCCTATTCTGGCTCAAAAGATTTACTAAAACTTCATCGAAGAATCTAGCACTCTCTTTGTGTAAGAATTTCGCTGATATGACTTACAACAACTGTTTTGTGTGGAATGTACTATTTTAATATGAACTCTTTGTTGATCGACTTAAGTGATGTCTACGTCAGGGGTGAATGACATTGTTAACTCAGGTGTGTGTGTTTTCTTACTGTTGGACCAGGGGATTGCACGGAGATTAATCAAAGCTGCTCTTCGAGTAGCAGCTAAGAAAAGAGAGATGAGATATTCAGACCTGAAGAAGATCGAACGAGGTGTAAGGAGGCATTTCCACGATGATATCACAGTTGTGGTTGTATTTCTAGATCCCTATTCCATAAGTAGAAGCTCGTCTCACAGTCCGACACTTTCCATTAGAGGAGGAGGTGGTATTCTTGCCTCTCCCAAACGATAGATCCCAAGACTCTACGGATTTCCACTCCAATCAATCCACTTGGAAAAAAGAGAGCTGTCTTTTTGGAGGCCTCGAATTTCTTGCAGCTTTTCTCCAGTTTCCTTATGGTTTTTAGGCTTGTAATTTATTTGTTATGTGTTTGTGTCTTCCTCGATTATCCATTGATAGTTCCTTCCTGAACAATGTAATATGCACAACAGTCTTGTGTTACCAGGCAGTGTAAACAGAGGTACACACCTATAGACGCGAAAAGAAGTGAAGCAACTGTTAGCAGGAAGGATACTTTCGTTATGTTCTGCAGTTTTTGCAATTTTGCAATTTGTATATAAGAAAAATCGTTGTTTTGCCAAGTACTAACTTGACTTGGATTTTGCGTTCCTCTGCCTTATCGCGAATAACCTGTTCAGGGTTTCAAATTCAACGATTGAAATCAAAATGTGATTATACCTTGTGTGCCCCAATTGCTTGTTTTATTTCAGTTGATTAGGCAAATTGTCTATAATGTTTGTAAAGCAACAGTAGACTAAGACAAGGACTTGTTACATTAGTTTTTCTAGCTGGCAAATGACCAAATAGAGACAATGACATATATTCTTGACTCCTTTTTTGGGACAATTACATGATACTAATGGTGTCTAAATTTTGTTTCCAAGGTAACAAACTTAAGTTGTGTCAAAGAAAATATCTTTCATAAACTTTTTCATGTGTTGTCAAATTAATGGCTGCTTCATTTCTTTCTTAGCATTCCAGTCCAACCCCTCATATAGTAAGAGCTATTTTGGCTGTGTAATTTTGTTCTCATAGAGGTAACTTGACTGGACGATTGGAGTATCGCTTTCATATGGTGAGTCAAATTATGCTTATTTCTTCCTCTTTGTTACGAATTATACCAAGTATGTTATAAAATAATATTAGCATACTCAAGCTAAACTCAAAAGTGAGATGACGATAGAGAGTATGTGTCTTACCCCTATTTTGCGAGAGTAGACAGACAAAAGTATGTAAAGCGAAAATACAATAGCGAGCAACTCTATTCATAGTTCTTGAACTTTTTTAAAAAATATGATTAATTATCGCATCTCATTCTCAAAATTAATATAAATAATAATAACATACTCAACCTAATTTCAGAAGTGAGTATGCAGTCTTCCCTATATTCTAGAGAGAAAAAAATGATTTTGGAGTGGGTGTATAGTAGCTAGCATAAATAAAAGATTTTTCTTGCCCTAATTTTTTTGTCATCATAATCTGAGATCTCACTCTGATCAAGAACTTCCAAAAAAAAAACTCAATTTTTATTTTTTGTTATCCATTCCCTGTTTTTGATCCCTCTGATCCAGGAACAAACTCTGTCACCATCAGTCTTTAATGGGTTTTTTGAGCTAAGCTTGTAGTTGAAATTTGATACCATAATATTTATGCTAAGGTCCACACACTAGAAAAATTGAAAGAACCAGGTTCAAGGTATGCAAAGCACAGCCACTGCCACCATATTCTCTGAACTCACATAAAAAGTATTGTTTTCTAGTTTGGGGAACACAAGTTTTGGTCTTTTTTACCTCAATTTGCAGGTTTGTTACATATTATTGGTGTCTAGACCTTATTGTGCTTGTGGGTTATAATATCAAGAATTGGGGTTGTAGGTTTTGAACATAAGCAAAAACTGGATTTGAAGTTGTGGGTTTTGAACATAAGCAAAAAGTATCTTGTTTGCTGGTTCTTTTGGATTAATTATGTAAAAAGACTCAAACTTTATCAAGATTCTTGGATAAATATATGTTTATGTGAGTGATAAAACTTTATTTTTTAATATATATATATATATATACATGTAATTTTGTTGACTTTGTGTACAAAAAGAAGAAGAATGGTTGAACCTTCTGTTGAGGGGGATGGTGGTGTAGGGAGTGGTGGAGATACTAGGGGTAAGTTTGATGGTTTAGTGTGGTGCAAGGATTTGGGGTTTCATGTAAATGGAGAATTTTCAATGGCAACAGTACAAGCCAATAAATTGGTGGAGGAGCAGAGCCAGCTTGAATCAGGTCCATTAAGTTCTCTTGAATCAGGTCCTTATGGAACATTTATTGGAGTTTATGATGGACATGGAGGACCGGAGACGCCATGTTTCCTGAACAACACTTTGTTCTCCAATCTTAAGAGTAAGCTTATGTGTTCCTTTTTGGTTGCATAAATGCTTATTGTTGACATTTTGATTGTTGATGTTGTGTTAATGTCGTAGTTTGAAAGTATATCGATTATCTGTTATGTTGAATTGATTGATCTATTTGAACAAATACAATGATCTTTTCACAATGTTCGACTTGTACAAAGCTGTGAGCGCCAAAGCTGGTTAAGTTTTGACATAAATCGTAAAAATAAATCAGCTTTGTAGTTCTGATCTTTAGACATTACAGATTGTGCTATTTGCAATTCTTGTTACAAGTCCAATGTTTCGTTGATGTGTCTACATGTGGTGATTACTAAGATTTTACTGAATTTTGACAAGTGATTATACTATACAGACAGAACTTTCAGGGTATGTTGTCAAATTTATGGCATTTATACACGATATTGCTTTATTACCACCTTGAATACATTAAAGATCTTACAATTCTGTTGTCTATTTGGCACGTTAGATAAAAGTTTAAGCTATAAAGATCTGGTTGACCACTTCTATTAGTTATGAAAATGCAACCGTCATCAGATTTGAACGTTGGCACTCTTGAGGGATATATATATTTTTGAAGTATCATGATCTGAATCCTAACACCTTTGTGCTTTGAACCTTACTACGTGTGTCATTCACCTGGAAACTTTGTCGAAAAACTCATATTGTCCTCCAAAAATGTTCAAAATTATTCCTTGAAACTCGTATTGATGTGGTTCATATTCCCGAAAGTTTTTGAGTATAGTAAACGAAAGTAGCTCTTATTTACCTTCATTAACAGAATTTACAACGGAGCATCAAGAAATATCTGCAGATGTCATAAGAAAAGCTTTCTTGACAACGGATGAGGAGTTTTTGTCTCTTGTTAAGCAACAATGGTTTGAGAAGCCAGATATTGCATCAGTGGGATCTTGCTGTTTGGTGGGTATAATCTGCAATGGACTACTGTATATTGCCAATGTCGGAGATTCACGTGTGGTATTAGGTAGAGCAGAGAAAGCTGCAAGGGGTGTGACAGCTATTCAATTGTCAATTGAGCACACTGCTGCTAATGAGTCTGTGAGGGATGAACTTAGATCATTGCAACCCCAGGATTTAAATATTGTGGTTTGGGTACGCGGAGTTTGGCGCGTGAAGGGTATCATAAAGGTGATTATCCGTTTAAGTCACAGTCTTAGGCCATCTGATATTGATTTTCTAAAAATATGCCTCATATAACTTACTCTAAAGGTGTACAACCTAGGAAAACCAAAATAAAATTATTTGCAGCTAACATTGGAGCTTTATCCAAGCACCATTCTAAATAGAAAGGAGTTTGTTTAGTCATTACTAGCTAGAGTTCTTATGTGATTGTTATGGGTAGAGACTATCGCTATAATATGAATCTATCGTTAGGAGGTCTTTTTCTAAAATTCTTTGCAAGTAAGCAGCCTAAAAGTAGTTATGTTGTGCCTTGGTAGTCAGAATTACTGGTACTTGATGCAGGTGGGAGGTGGCAGGTTTTCCGTGGAATTAGTTGAGGTGCATAAGCTGGCCTGGACACCACGCTTATTAAAAAAAAAAGAAGTTATGTTGTCCTTTGAGATCAATTCTATATCAATTGTCGTTGGAGCTTTAAAGGTTTGACTCATGGTGTGACATAAGAGTTGATGTTCCTTTGTTATCCTCGTGACAGATTTCAAGGTCGATTGGTGATGCCTATCTTAAGAGAGAAGAGTTCAATCGGGTACCACCACTGTCAGCGAAGTTATTATGGTATGAACCCTCCAAGCCAATCCTCAGTGCAGAGCCATCAATTTTCATTCACAGATTGACTTCCAAAGATCAGTTCCTCATATTTGGTTCAGATGGTCTCTGGGAAAATCTTAGCAACCAGGAGGCTGTTGATATAGTCCACAATCAACCCCGAAATGTAAGCTTTCAATCTCTGATAATAGGATGTCTTTTATATAACTATCTAAAGAGTCTTGAGCCAAGGATCTCTCGGAAATAGTCTCTCTACCTCCGACATATGGGTAAGGTCTACTTACACTCTACCCTCCCAAGACCGCACTTTGTGGGACTATATTGGGTATGTTGTTGTATAACTATCTAAAGAGTCTTGAGCCAGGGGTCTGGCAAGAACAGCCTCTCTACCTCTAATGCTAGGGTAAGGTCTGCATACGCTCTATTCTCCCCAGACCCCCTTCATCGAAGAATCTAGCACTATCTGGAATTTCGTTGATATGACTTACAAAAAATGTTTCGTGTGGAATGTACTATCTTTCCAAACTCTTTGTTGCTCAACGTAAGTGATGTCTGTAGTTCTTCAACGTCAGAGTGGATGACATTGTTAACTCGGGTGTGTGTGTGTGTTTTCTTACTCTTGTACCAGGGGATTGCACGGAGATTAATCAAAGCTGCTCTTCGAGTAGCAGCTAAGAAAAGAGAACTGAGTTATTTTGACCTGAAGATGATCCCTCAATCTAAAAAGAGGTATTTCCACGATGATATCACAGTTGTGGTTGTGTTTCTCGATCCCTGTTCCATGAATAGAAGCTCGTCTCACAGTCCGATACTTTCCATTAGAGGAGGAGGCGGTATGTCTGCCTCTCCCTAAGGATAGATCCCAAAGACTATATGGATTTCCACTCGAGCTGCATCTTTTCTCCAGTTTCCTTGTGGTTTTTAGGCTTGTAATTTAACTGTTATGTGTTTGTATCTTCCTCGATTATCGATTAATCATTCCTTCCTGAACAATGTAATGTGCACAACAGTCTTGTGTTAGTAAACAGAGGCACACCTATAGACGCGAAAAGGAGTGGAGCAACTGTTACCAGGAAGAGTACTTTGTTATGTTCTGCAGTTTTCGCGATTTGTATATAAGAAAAATCGTTGTTTTGCCAAGTACTAACTTGACTTGGATTTTGCATTCCTCTACCTTATCGCGAATAATTTGTTCAGGGTTCTAAATTCAACGGTTGAAATTATAATGTGATTATACCTTCTGTGTCCCAATTGTTCGTTTCATTTTAGTTGATTAGACAAATTCTTTACAAGGACTTGCTAGATTAGTTTGTGTAGCTTGTAAGTGAATAAATAGGAGACAGTTTTAGAAAAAGAGAGAAGTACTAAAAACATTCTCAAACTTGACATGAATTATTAGTTTTGTCCCTAAATTATTGATAGGCTTAAAAACACCGATCAACTTGGCGAACTAAAGCTTAAATACACCCTCGAACTTGGCACGGATTATTAGTTTCACCCCTAAACTATTGATAAGCTTAAAAACATCCGTCAGCTTCATATTTCTATAACTTAATTGAATTTTGATTTGAATTTTTGTAGAGCTTCATTTGCTGTCATATTTTTACAATTCCATATTCTTACGAGATCGACATCCGACCATAAAATTTTTAACGTTGTCAGAAGTCCACATTGACCAATAAAAATAATCATAAACAAAATAGGAAAAGAAAGAGAATCAATCAAACAATTAAAAATGAGAATTTAAAAAAAAAACTTGTTTTGAGATCACCATTAATGGAAGAATGGTTAAATGGAAAGAAGAAGAACATTCTAGTGGTTGATAATTAAAAATTGAAGAGAAATTTATGTTGATGTGGTTTTTTCTAACCTTTCACGTGCTTTAAATAAATTGTACTCACTTGTTACGCTATGTGGTATGGGAGGGGTCTATCTAAACTTAATTTGGCAAGTTGAGGGATATTTTCAAGCCTATTAATAGTTTAGAGATGAAACTAATAATTCATGTCAAATTCGAAAATGTTTTTAGTACTTTTCTCATAGAAAAACAAACAAAATCCTCAAATTTGCAAGGAGAATAACATACATTAAAAAAACCAACATTTACGTTGTCGAAATGCATTTTTGAAGAATCCGACAATGTATATTTGCAGAGATTAAGCAGCATAGAAAACCTCAATCATTTATAAACTATAACTGAAAATGCAGCACCAGTAACTAGTGATTAATTGAAGCAACCTCCATAAACAATTTGACGCGTTTAACAAGCGCCAAATTTTGTTATAAATAATTTTGGCCTGAGAATTCATAACAACATACCCAGTGAAATCCCACAAGTGGAGTCTGGGGAGGGTAGAATGTACGCAGACCTTACCACTACCTCAAAGGTAGAGAGGTTGTTTCCTGAAAACCCTCGTCTCAAAAACCCATAGGTAGGCTTGAGAATTCATATGCAAGTAAATAAAACAAGTCAGCACAAGCACATTGAAACTTAGTAGAGTACAGAATCAGAATGTAACTGACAAATTTACTGTCTTTACAATTCAAGTGACCAAAGTACTATCACTTGCCACTAAACTTCAATAACCAAGCACGAAATAGCAAGCAGTTGCCTTCAAAGGACGTTCTATACTAACTTGGACATCTATTGACTACAGCTTATGGGATTCACCAAGTGATACCTAGGTACTTGAACACACCTCCTTAGTGTTAATCTGCTGCATATGACCCACAACATCAAAATCGGAAACAGAAAACTTGAAAACATTTTTTAAACTACTGAACCTTGAAAAAGGAGACATAAATAAAACCAAAGACGGAAGCTTAAATATTATAGAAATATGGATTTGATGACTTCATCATCATACGGGCAGCAAATGTGACAGAAAACCATTTCTCAATTTCAAAGATGTAGCACAATCAGGTGGTAATTCTTCTTGAACAAAATTTAGGGCCCTTAATTCATGAATGCAATAAACACTAGTCTCACCTTTCCTATTTGCAAGGCCAACTAAGAATATCACTAGCAATATGGCCAAACTAGAATTCAAATATGATGCCTCCAGAATGTCGTGAAAATCTATTAACTTTCTATTGACAAGTCGTGAAGGACTATTTGGATCTAAACAAAATAGTGCACTACCTATCCCAATAAGAGCAGACTTCTAAGATCAACTATCTTCAGTACTACATTGATGTCTTGGAGAAATCATAAATGCTATCACTGGTAAATCCTTGATATGCAACATTTTCTCTTTTTGGTGAAAGGAAAAACCACAAGAATGTGAAAGAACAGTTGCAGATTGATAAAGGAAGCCCGATGATGAAGTCATCAAAACAAAGGTTTCAAGTAGGAAATATTCAGGTTGTAGTTTCATTATTTCAGACAAGTCTTTTCTTCTTTTTTTTCTTTTTTTAAGTTGATTTAAAATATTGTTTATGGGTTACTTCTGACAGAATGACACTAAGGAGGTTGTGGTCCATGTATTCGAAACACTACTGGCTAACCTAGGAGACAACAAAAGCCAATTTCCCCTTTTTGAAGAATGGTCCTGCTACTGGGGAACTTGCAAATGTTAAGACTTCTAACCTACCAAACTAAAAATGGAACTCCAAAAAACAGGTAATACAAAAACTTAGGGACTTTAGTCACTCTTAACGAAACTCCTAACCATTAAGTAGCAACAATGAACTATACATCATAAGCAACTCTTGCTGTTGAAGTAAGTTTGAGAATGGTTCAGGTTCCTCCTCCAGCCTTCTCCACTGCAGCAGTCACCTGAGTTAAGAATATACACAATAGTTAATAGAAAGTGGTACTAGGCAAAGGTAACGCAAAACACGTATAGAGCACATATGATCACATAAAAGTTCAAACAAACATATACTGATTACTTCTTTTTTACAATTCATTTCAAATCAAAAACTTCAGTAATAGTGTATAGATAATGAAACCTGCTCATTTTTTTCTTTGCCGTTCTCTTGTGATTGGGATCCAGACTGAGACTGTGAAAACCTGTCAAATAACACCATCAGCGAAAGTCATAAACCAATGTGATGCTGAAATATTTAGACCCTCAGCTGACACAAAGAAAAAGGTGAAAAGGTCTCATTGTAACCTGAGGGCCCTAGCTTTCCTTTTATCTTCCTCCACAGGATCAGCCTTCGCAGGAGGTGCGAACCTTGCCAACCTAGCTTTCTTCTTAGCTTCCTCATCAGCACTATCAGATTGGCTAAGCCCAAACCTGATAGGACCAAAATCTATCAACAAACTCATAAACAAGTAAAGTACCCAGCTGGCAATAGCCCAAATACATAGTACACTTACCTCTCAGCCCTAGCTTTTCTCTTCTGCTCTTCAGCTTTCTTCAAAGTATCTGAACCCTGAGCTGCAGATCCAGTGCCAAATCTGACACAAAACAGTCCAACAAAAGGAGAGGGGTAAGAACAACTTAACATAGATCTTTGTATGAGTTTACTGTCTGTGGATGGCCATTGAGTATCCTATTTCCTTACAGACACACGATATGCTTGCTGGACTATGTAAGTTTTGGAAATCAACTGTATGGCAGCTGGAAAGAAAGATGAAAAGTTGAGGATTCCCATGCTGGAAATTTTTGAATTCCAACAATTATATAAAGGATCCATAAATCCAAAAGATACTATTTAGCCTTCCAACTTTCAAGCCTCCTAAGAAAGGAAGGGAATGCACAGCTGCTTCAATCCATTCTGCTCGGGTGACACTCATTTCAGATTACACAATGCAATTTTTCTAAGAGTTAACTACCTCACTAGACAAGAAAAACAAAGGGAAATTTTAACCGCCTTCCCAGCACGAGTTCTGAGCTGTTTGGGGTATGACTCCTTTGTGACACGGTTTCTTGTAGTTCATATAAAATATAAACTGCTACTTCTCTATTATGACGCTGTGACACAAATTTAGCCCACCAACACTTAAAAAAGAAAATAGCTTTAAATAATTGTTTCTATAGTTGTAAATGTAAAGCAAATGTTATGCACAACACCATAGTCTAGGAACCCAAACAAAGTCTTCAGCTACTATGCCTAGCAAAATGTGGAAACAAACACAACTAGAGAAAAGCACTAAAGCTTACCAACTAGTCAACTAACCTTCAATGTCTAGGAACCTAGACAAGGAGTTCAGCCACTGTGCCCTCTCAGATTGTGAAACTCAACTTTTAAACAAACAATCAAGTCCACCTCAATCCCAAACTAGCAGAATCAGCTATAGATAATCACAACACTCTATTCGTACCCAATTTTCTTTTGATAACCATGGTATCCGGGCCAGTTTGGACACACCTCAACTAATCCACCGGATGCCTATAAACCCATACTAGGCACAGGTACCGGATAACTCTATTCACTAAGGCTAGAACAAAAGGAAAGAAATCATTTTGTTCGTGCACATCTAATCAAATACCTGTACATATTTCAGCATTTTTAAGACAAATACAAAATCTAAAGCTAACCAACCAACTAATCTCAAACTAAAACGAATCATCTATATCGACTCCTGATTCCCACACAGGTACATAATTTATCATTTTTTTGAAGTTATTTCTATTCATTTTAAGCCAAATACCAAACCCTAAAACATCTAGAAAAAAAAGTTACCTCTCAGCTCGAGTGTTTCGCTTCTCCTCCTCAGTAAGCTGCAACGTCGTTCCGAATCGCTCTGCTCGCTTCATCTTCTTCTGTATATCAGTATCCTTACCACCGCCATCCGCCGGCGGATCCAACTTCGCTTGGTCCTTGGCGCCGTCAGACGGTGGTGATTTCAATGAGTCTTTTGCTGAATCATGAGACGGAGCTTCGGAAAAAGCGGTCGGATTTGTATTCGGCTCCGGTGACTGAACTAGGGTTTCGATAGGGTTTCCGGGAATCTGCGCCGCCGTGGTTGTCATGATTGAGGATTCGAAAAAAAGAGGAATTGCGAAAAAGGTCAAGTTTGGGGGGAAAATAGGAGAAAAAGAAAACAAATATTATAATTTACAATAGAAAATATGATGTGATATTTATAGGGGTGTGTAAAAATCAAATCGATTGATAAATTGAGTCGATAAAAATGTTATTGGTTTATTGTTATTGGTTTATTGTTATTGGATTATTAAGTTTTTAATGATTTTTAAAAAAAAAATATTGGGTTATCGGTTTGATATCGATTTTTACTATTGAGTTATTGGATAAACCAATAAGATTATAATAATTTACTATTTTTCCCATCATAAATATTAAATATTAGTAATTTAATAATAATAAGACACTATAGTATTGGATTTAGGGGGCTCACTTGCCCAATGGATGTTCCAATTACTAAGTTGATACCTTCCCTGCCCTGGTAGCTCTTCAAGTGAGTTTTCTTTGTCTGCCCTCCATGACTAAAGTGAGTAATGGGATAAGGTTCTCCCTCCCCTCCTAGTAGTTCTGGATCGAGAGATCCAGGGCGCCTTTCCTTCACTCTATTCCCAAGTCCTGGGCTAAGCTGAGCTTTGAAGTCGGGCTTTCTTCCTAAAGCCAAAGTCTGACCTACCTATTTTAATTTTTACCATATTTAAGTAATTAATTACACACTTTAGTATTTAGTCTTTAATTTTTACTCTTTCGTACTCCATTTGCTTTTATTAATACAAATTCTCATTGGCATCCTTATCGGGTAAATAAAAAATTGAATCATTAAGGACTTAAAACTGATAAAAATTATTTTATTGGTTTAGCATATTTAAAAATAAAAAAAATGATAAACTGAACCAATAATATCTAAAGCCAAATCGAAGCGACTGATGCACAACCCTAGATATTTATGTAATTATAACTAGTGTCGTGCGTTGCACGAGCCAAATATGTGGGGGGAGGGGGGTTCTTAATTTTGGTGATCTAGATGAAATTTAGACAGTCAATAATTTTAATATTTTTTTAAAACAAATAATAATTATTTGAATTTGTAATATTTTAAAGTAGTTTTTAAATAATACATGTTACTCCTTTCCTCCGAATTTATGTATTAATAATGCGAGTTTCTAAATTCTCAGTCAAATATCATAATAATTTTATACATAAATAACTTACTTTTTATCTATCTAGCAAACGTTGTATATATAAGTAAATGAAGAATCTATTTCTTATTCCGCTACTAAATAATACTTTCCTACACCTCATTTTATCTAAGATGATTTTCATTTTTAGAATTAACTTATATTAACGTTAATCAATATTTTAAAATATATTTATAAAGTCAAATTATATTAATTTGACTAATTTCGAGATAACTTGTTCTGAACCAACCAACGCGCTACTCACCTACCGCTCGTATCACTTACTATAAAAGCTCCCAAAATTCTCGTTTTGATATCAATCAATTATCATGATAATTTTATACATAAATAACTTACTTTCTATCTACCTAGCAAACGTTGTGTATGAGTAAATGAAGAATCTATTTCTTATTCCGCTACTAAATAATACTTCCTACATCTCGTTTTTGCTAAGATGATTTTCATTTTTAGAATTAACTTATATTAACGTTCATCAATATTTTAATATATATTTGTAAAGTCAAATTATATTGAACCAATCGACGCGTTGCTCACTTACCACTCGTATCACTTACTATAAAAGCTCCCAAAATTCTCGTTTTGATATCAATCAAATATCATGATTATTTTATACATAAATAACTTACTTTCTATCCAACTAGCAAACGTTATGTATATGAGTAAATGAAGAATCTATTTCTTATTCCGCTACTAAATAATACTTTCTACATCTCATTTTAGCTAAGATAATTTTCATTTTTAGAATTAACTTATATTAACGTTGACTAATATTTTAAAATATATTAATTTGACTAATTTTGAAATAATTTATTCCGAACCAGTCGAGGCTTTGCTCACCTACCACTCCATCACTTAGTATAAAAGCTCCCAAAATTCTCGTTTTTATCGATTCACACTTCCAGAATCTTCCGAGACCTGTCAATTTCTCAATAAATCAGCAACAATGGCTGCTCCGTAAGTCTTAATTTGCTTCGTCTTTTTATCAAATGAGCATCAAATGTGTTAAATTTGTTCAAAATAGTTAGTAATTAACAGTAATCACCACTTAGGGATGAACTGATTACAAGTATGAGTAAAAGAGTGCGTGTCGGTGATTTAGACTAGTAGCGTTCTGAGAGAGTATGATGCATGCAGACATAGAAACTGTTTTCTTTACTCAAGAGATAATGGGTGTCTTTCCACATTCGAGATATCCAGATTTAGCTGTGAGAGGTTTAGGAACGAAGGGTCTTCTTGGGGTGGAGGGTGGGGTGGCGGATCCAAGATTTTAACTCAGGGGTTCAAAATGTAAAAGTATAGATGTGCGAATAAATCGACAAAATACCATTACCAAAGGAATAAATAAGAGAAGCTAAAAAAATAATGCGAGGTTCGTTTAAAAGGAGATCTATCATTATGCTAGATTTTGTTTATTATTTAGGAGGTTTAAGTTTTGATATATATATGAAAATATAGAAAATTTACCTTATATATACCACTTATATATACCGTATAATTTTTCTCCGAACCCCCTTCCCCCTCCCTAGGTCCCCTTAGGTGGGGGGAGGGGTTGAATTAGGTTCAAAGTTCATTTCCTTACCCATAGGATATTTAACATGGAGTACCTTTTTTATGAAAAGAAGAAGATGAAGTGTATATGTATGAGGAAAAAAGAAGAAGATGAAGTGTATATGTATGAATGTGGCATGTAAGTGTATTTTAAATTTTGGATACATCATGACCATTGATTTGTATGTATGTTGTATGGGGGCTTGGGTGTGGGGGTGATACAGTATGACTACCACCACAACAACACATCCAGCGAAATCTCACTAAGTGGGGTCTGTGAAGGGTAGGATGTAACACAGATCTTACCACTGCCTTGTGGAGGTAGAGGCATCAAATTAAACTCAAGTAAAAGAAGAAGGAAACAATGAAGAACACATAACAATTAATACGAAAAGAAGTATAGTGCTTACAAGAAAGAAACAATATCAGCAGCTGATACAACATGACCATTGATTTTAAATTTTGGATTTAGTAATAGTTGTATGTGCATGTTGTATGTAAGTTGATTTTTTTGGTTTGCTTTTTGTATGGATGTTGATGGGGTTATTTTTCTATTTGTACAGAAGTGTACAAGAAGTTCTACCACCGTCTCTGGATTCTACTTCCCAACCCCCATCTCTCTTCGATGGAACTACCAGGTTTAATTACCTTTTTCTTGACAGCCTTAAGAAAAATGTGTTCTTTGTAGTTGATACAATGTTATTTATCTGAGTGAAGACTGTGATCTGAGTCTATTGTATTGTCTGAAGGTTGTATATCAACTATCAATGCCCTTTTTCTCAGCGTGTGTGGATTACCAGGAATGTTAAGGTTCACCTTTTTACTAATCCTCCATTCTACTTTATCTTATTTTACTCTTTGCAGTCTGTTCCAAAAAGATGGGCACTTTCTATAGTTGGAGTCCTCTTTAACTTTGAACTTACCATTTTACTTGTAATAGCCACATAAAATGTCAAAGAGGGAGTAGTTCTTAATTTGGATGCGTATGATCATATCATGTTTCAGTCTTTGTAAATTCAGTATATATTGCTTCATTCCATGGTTCTGTATAACATGGATATTGGAAATGACTACCTTTGTATGAAGTGTTATATAACTTGCTAATGCATGGGTGGGGGTAAAATGGTGTATATGGTATGCAGTATACCCTTGCATTTCTTCAAACAGGCTGTTTTCACGCCTCTAAACCAGTGACTTAAATGGCACTAAAGAAATGACTCTACTTTTTGTGTCAAGGCTCGCTCTCGGTGCTATCACACTAAAAGTAGTTATGACTTCCCAACTTGTGACTGCCACAATCCAAAAGTTAAATTGATGGGTTTAACCTTTTAAGGTTTTAATAGTTGTTAAAATTTGAGTGATTTTACATATACATATTCACATTCTATGTCCAAAATATTCGGTCTGGATGTACCCATTGTTCAAAAGCTCTATCCACCTCTGAAAGTATGTGCTACTTAGAACTGTTTAATTTTTATTGATGCCTTTTGTTATTTCAGTTTGGAAGTAATTTCCATCATTCTTGCAATTATTCAGTCCGCGTTTGCCTAGATAAATTTTCTAACATTTCGAATTGTAGGGTTTGCAAGACAAGATCAAGTTAGTTCCAATTGATCTTCAGAACAGGCCTGATTGGTACAAGGAAAAAGTTTACCCCCCAAATACGGTAGTTCTTCCACCAAATGAAACATTCATTTTCGCTTGCCCAATTCATTTATATTCACAGCAAGTTCTAATCCTGAGCTAAGGTTTTGACATTGACATTTGGCCTCATTGTAAATTGTATGAGAACTCCTGAAGATGTCCATGATTTTTTGAGAAGAGGATTTCTCTTCCTCTTCGAATTCAATGATTATTGACTGAGCCAGTGCATGTGCTCAGTCTTATCTACCATCCGATTAGCGCATAAGCTTTTATATAAGGACTTTGAAATCTTCAGAGAATTTCATTTTACGCTTCTGGTTATTTATATTTTCTACTCCTCACAGGTGCCATCCTTGGAGCATAACAACAAAGTGATAGGAGAGAGTTTGGATCTGGTTAAATATATTGATAGTAACTTTGAAGGACCATCACTTTTGCCAGATGTAAGCAGCAAAAGTTCATTATTGTTTCTGTCTGTTTAGGAAAATCTTAAGTTCTAAATTGGTAAGAAAAAAAATATTGGCAAATTGATGCAGGACCCTGAGAAGCGGAAATTTGCTGAAGAATTGATAGCTTATAGTGACACGTTTGTCCCAGAAGTATACAGATCGTTCACAAGAGATGCACGGATACTGGCTGGTGAGTTTTGAGCTTTTGTTCTTTAAACTCGTTATGTATTCTTTGTTAATTGTTTCTCATTTAAGTTAACGGTATTCACACTTGTACCAGGTGCACAATTTGATTACCTAGAAAAAGCTCTCGATAAATTTGATGATGGACCTTTCTTCCTCGGTCAATTCAGTCAGGTCATTACTTTCTTACATTTTGTTTTCCTTTTCGATGATGTGTCTCGTGAGATGGTAGCTTTGCCTAAATGCATACTCGACAACCAGTACAGAGTAGTCTGGATGTACTTTTTTCCTAGAATTTCAAACTTCACACACTCTGTACTGAGATGAAAACTCTGTTGTGCTAGGTTGACATAGTATATGCTCCATTTATCGAAAGGTTCCAAATTTTCATGCCAGCAGGGTTTAACTATGACATCACATCTGGGAGGCCTAAACTGGCGAAATGGATTGAGGTATGACTAATATTAGATATAGAGTGTTAAGTACGATTAATAGTTTAATATTATATTCGGAGTATTATTATTCTTATACAAAATTTACTTGTAAGAGAAGTTGTATCATAGACTGTTCATCACAATAGAAAAGGGTCCATGACTTGCACTTGAAAAGCATAGACACTAAGGCTGTAAATTGTTAAAATTGCCTTTGTTTCTTTTGGTGATAGCTTAAACTTCAAGGCTAGGTGGTTGGAGCATTTTTTTTTTTTTTGTATTTTTCATGTATAATTCATGTTCTTTATAATGAATGGGGAGCCTTGGAACAACAATGAAATTGTCTCAGTGTGACCTATAAGTCTCAAGTTGCGCGGACTCTTCACTCTTGACATTTTTGAAGAGTCCGAGCAACGTAGCCTATAACACGTTTGAACGTGGAATCAACCATTGATACTTGTGTTAGAGTAGGTTAGCTACATTACACCCCTTCGGTGTGCATCATTTTCCTAATCCTGCAGCCTGAACGTAAGATACTTCCTGCATCAGACTGTTCTTTTTCATTTGTACTTTTATCATCTCGCAGGAAATGAACAAGCTTGATGGATACAAGCAAACCAAAGTCTTGGAACCGGAGAAACTGGTTGAATACTACAAGAATCGCTTTCTGGTACTCGTTCTGCTACACGTTTTGTAAACAAAGTCTTGAGAATTGCATATATGGCTGGCTGACATTTCACTATTTTCCTTTTACAGCAAGCTTAGGACTTCAAAAATGCATTGATCAATCACTGGTGAAAGTTGCTGGCACTTTGGTATTATAGATATGTAATGGAGTTCTATAATGTTATGCATCAGTAATAGATAATGTGGTTCTGTGTTTTTCTTTTATCTGTAGTAGTATTTGGGGTTGTATTTTCCAATTTTTCTATAACACAGTCTCTAGCAGACATGCAATGCGTACAATAAACTCATATAGTTGGATATTTTTTCGAATCCTATGTATGGTGGAAGTTTTAGTGCATCGACCTGCCCTTTTAACAAAGTTCTTGTGCATCCAAGTGAAATTGGTCCTTTCACTATTTGTTAAAAAGAAATAAATTATCTTTTAAAAATAGCAATTAATGTTAAAATAGAGGGATTAATACTTAAATTTCTCCTTAAACTTGCACGTCTAAACTATGAGAAGTCTTAATTACCCCCAACATTATTAAAAGTTCCAAACTTTTAACATATGTAGATATAAATTTGTCTAATAAATTGATGAAATGGAGATATGCGATTTAAAAATGAAAAGGACAAGATAAAAAAAATTGAACAAATATCACATCAAAGTACAATAAGAATTATTCACATAATAAATGTTTGAAATTTATGCATAATTTTATGGGTTTGAACTACAAATATTTCTTCGATGGGATAATTACATTGAAGGACGTTTCACTTAAAATATTTTTTTTTTTTAAAGAAATAGTCTTTGTTGTATAGGCATGTATAGTCGATATATATTAGTATATCATAATGTATATTTAGTATATAACTCATGTATAAATAATATACATTATATAGTAGTGTATACTTTCTATAACTTTTGACAAACTATATTGTGTAGTCATATATCGTTTCACTGATTTAAGACTATTTTTATGTAAATAAAACATGAACTATATTTGTTATAAATTAATTAGTTTTTTTTATATATATATGAAAATTTTCTGTTATTTCGTATTTTAATGAGATAATAATAGTAAACTATGTTTCTCAAACCTGCCATAAAACCCCCAAAAGTTTTTTCAGTTTACATTTCGAACCCCCAATATATATTTATATTTACAGAGAAACAGAGCGAAACTGAAGCAGAAGATTAAGGAGAAACTGTTGAATGCTATATGAAAATTTAGCCCTTAGATCATCCGAAAAACCCTAAATTCCCATTTGATCCAAAGCTCCTCCACAAATGGCGGTTAAAAATTCTCCTTTTTTCCCTAATTTTGAGCCCAAAAGGTACTTTTTCTTACACTTTGACATTTTTTCCCATCTTATTTTAATATAAAATAAGCTCGATTTTACAAAATTTAGGATTTTTGATGTGCTGGGTTGTGATAAAACACCTAAATATACGTATGTGTTAATGGGGTTTTGTTATTTTATTGTATAAGTGCATTTTGTAGGTTAGTTTTTGAGCTATACAGGTGTAATTGAGGCCGAAATTTAAGAAATGTTTATGCATGAGAAATTTACACCTGGGTATTTGAATTTAGGGGAAAAGAATTGATTTTGAGATTTTTTTTTTTTTTGGAAGAAATGGGTAGCGAGTTAACTCAGTTTTTTGATTGATGATGATGACTCATTAGTTGATTACCCATTGATACATCAGAATTTAGGGAAAAAGAATCAGTTTTGAGGTTTATTTCTGATGAAATGGTAGCGAGTTAGCATATCGATTGATCAGTTGTTACTTAATGATGGCTATTTGTGTATGTGTCTTTAAGTTCTGAGTTAAGGGATAGAGATAGATTGAAGGTTTTTTGCTGAATTATTAGATCTTAATAGGTTTTGTTTCTCTTTCATAAGAAGTCATGTTGGGTTTTAGAGGCACCTGATTATATTTATTAGAATTGGGGGTGAACCTTCTCGACACCAAAAACTTGGTGGGAGGAGGTAATGAGTTGGTGAGAAGAATGCTCTTCATGTCAATTAGTGTATGTGTTTTTGTGATCTGAATTCTGTGTGAGGAGAAAAAGAGAGACATGGGCTGTAGGGTCAGAAACTTTGATGAAGTATGTTGTTATCCTTCTTGAGTAAGCGTTCATTGGATGTTGATGCCAGGTAAAAGTGTTTCAGTCCTTCACAAATTAATTTGGTTATATTTCTCAATGAAGTCCATGTTTGTACATTTTAGCAGCATGTGACTGTTGTATGTGTTTTGTGTGTGCCTCATTTTTTTTTTGTACACCACTTTCATGCTACTTTTCACCCACAAAAACTGTTGGTTTCTGTAGTTGGCGATTAAAGTTTTGTTGTATGTGTATCTTTAAGTAAAACTAATAGAAATTTAAAACATAATCTTTTGTTGTTTTGACAGGGATGCGTATGGATTTACTGTGAGACCACAACATCTTCAAAGATACCGAGAGTACGCTACTATATATAGGGTAATTGCTAGGTGTTTGGCCCTGCTACTAGAAGTTACTTGCTATTTATTGAATGATTGCAGAGTGTACTATTAATTCACAGTGAACCCTTGTTTTCTCAACACTAGATATGATATAGATTAATCAAAAGGAAATTTAATGGAGAAGATGAGAATATTTGTAGAGATATCATTTTTCTTTTTTCATTTTCCAGTTTATTGTAATTTTTATGTTGCTTCCATTTTATGGAGAAGCTCAATTGCAACTCCGTAGATATTCAGTACAGTATGCTTTGTTCTCTACTCTCTTAGACCATGTATCTTTGACATTCTTCTGCTCACATGAATTTCTAACTACATTAAAACAACTATTCTTGTTTGGCATGCAAAAATATACGGAAGTGTCATGGGCACCTTAAAGTTTTCACTAGGCTACATTTTCTGTTTTTAACATTTTACGGTGGACCCTTGGTTCTTCATTGCAACTCAATCGGAAGTGAAATTAGTAGAACAAGTTCAAAAGCATCAACATTTTCTCATCTGAATGAATTGAAGAACTTCTAAATAGTGGTAACAGTTAAGAATAAAGATTCTGCAGAAATATGTACTCCTAAGTATATGTTTTTAAAACAGAATGCAATAGGAATTATAGATAGGTATGCTTAAGCTATTGGAAGCAAGGAATACTGAAAAGAGCAGATGAAATACCACATTAACATTTCTAAAGTTTTTTTTATATAAAACACTGGTAACTTTATTACCATTTCTAAAGGATTCACTCTGAAGAACTGAACAACTGTTTTTTTTAAAGAAAATCATGGACCCAAAGCTTCAAGTTAAGTTTGGGGCTTTACTGAAATAAAGTAATTCAATGAACCGAAGTTAATTTGAGTGCTTTATGAGGTGCACTAGTTGGGGAGGTTACATTAGGAGCTTCTGCAGTTTCTGCCCTTTAAGAACAAGGTTAGAATGTTTGTTAGTTTTGGTGCACACATGAAGTTATGTCTGTATAGAAGATTAGGCAACGTTTGGAGAGAATCATATTATTGGTAGGTTCTCTATGTTTTGGCATACGGCTTGTAAATAGTGTTTTTCCTGACATTAATGATTATTTACCTTATTTTAAAAAATGAAAAAAAGGAAAGAAACAAAAAGAACAAAGGTAGAAAACAGCAATTGTCTGTCCGAAATGCACGTAGTCTGTTCAATCACCTTGTTTGTCACTAGAGTATTCCCAACACACTTTAATATATTTGTAGGAAGAGGAAGAAGAAAGATCAGAGAAGTGGAAGGGCTTTCTTGATAGCCAAGAAGACTCAAGTCAGCCACATGCTTCAGAGAAGTTGGACGTCCGTACTGTGGATTTTGAAGTTAAAAACCAGCAGCAAACGGTTCCTGCACAAGTATCTCAAGAAGGCGGCGATGGTCCAGCAGGAGAAAATCCAGTTTCAGACATTAAAACGGGAAGTGATCTTAAAAGGGAGTTGCCATCTTATCTACCACCAGCAACACCCTGTCAGGCTTATACATGGGCTGAAATTAGAGCATCCTTGAGTCTCATTGATCATCTGATGAGCTTTCGTGTGAAGGAGACACCAAAGACGAAAGTTGAACTGTCAACTGGTGGTCACAATCATCTTGCAACTATTAAAGAGACAGAGGAGTCGGAAGCAGAAAATGGAGAAGAATGTTCTGTCAATGAAGAATTGGGGGATGATATCAATACCTCTGCAGAAGTAGGTATTGCCGGCAGTGGAGTTTCTCCAGAACTTTCCTTTCCTTGGAAAGAGCTAGAGTTCCTTGTTCGTGGAGGAGTTCCAAGGGATCTCAGGGGAGAGGTATTTCCTTTGCCATTTTAATGGTTTTCTGAAACTCAATATCATAAACAATCTTTTAGCTAAGGCCAATTGATTGTCCAGGTGTGGCAAGCTTTTGTTGGAGTTAGAGCACGTCGGCTGAAAAGATATTACTTGGATTTGCTTGATCCTGAAGGTGATACTGGTGATGGTCAGGAGCATGAGAGATCATCATTGGCTGAAGACAATCAGCGACGGAGTAAAGAAAGCATTCACGTGCCAGAGAAATTGAGAAAGCAGATTGAGAAGGTCATTAGATGCATGGGCCCTGGACTTTATCGTTCAGTCTTTTCAATTTGTAGGTGCTACTTCTTTTTAGGGTCCGTTCTGGTTGGTCATTCAACAATTTTGTAACAGATACTTCTAATATAATCTTCGTCCTCTTCAACGTTTCTTGAGTTGCTCTTTTCCACTTGTCCATAATCAAATCTTACCAATTTTATCTCATTTTGAGCATCCTCCTCACTAATACATTTCCAGCTGCCAATGGATGTTCATCCTCTTCGACTCGGTGTAGAATATCTACTTTCATCCATTTTATTTTTCTTTTTGCTTTCTCTCTTGCTATCTTTACTGATATAATAATGGCCAGACATATCTGCATGTACATTATTACTTTCATTTCATGTTTTATCATGTTACTCTCTAGTCTAATACTTCGGGTATATACAGGATCTTCCTCGAACCTTTCCTGGACATCCTGCACTAGATGAGAATGGTCGAAATTCCTTAAGGCGTGTACTTCTAGCATATGCTCGACACAATCCAGATGTAGGGTATTGCCAGGTGTGGTGTGGCATTTTTTCAGAAGTATTACTTTACCATTTCTTTTGTTTCCTCAATGTTGTTGGTGTCAAATCATGATTTTAGTATGATTAGGAAGCAATAAATAGTGCCAAGTTGACATGCTAGATGAGGATATCTTCCAAGATTTTTAGCGCTTATGTAACACTTGAAAAATTGGTATAAAAATGGAGAAAACATGAGTGTAGAAACCATAAGTTGTGGGGCTAAAGCTGTTACTTGAATACAACGAAGTGTATGGGTATTGGTGTTTGGATATCTCCTTCCCCATGTATCATTTTCCTGTTAGTATGTTTCAATGTATTTGGCCCATTTTCATAAAGAGCAATCTATCCTTGGGCCTTCGATATTTAAGAAAAATTATAGCATATAATGATCTAATATTTCTTATTATGGTCCTAATATGGGATCTCCTTTCTGTTTTTTCCCCTTTGCTATGTGGTCTTGATTTGACCTATTGACTATGAGCTATCTCACTTTTATGCACTTTAATTTGTATGAATACATGTAGGACTAGTTTGTTGGTAACAACCTAGGACTCAGTTCTCATTTGATTCAATTCATAATGTTCTATCTTTATGCCGATGGGCTCATTTGAGATGGACGTAATACTTGTTAAGTTAAGTAAAAAAGTATTACACATTCCATATGATTTAAGGTTGTGCTCATGATTAAGAAAAAGGTTTAAGATTGTGCATTGTGGGACTTGTTGAAATCACGGCAGAAGGAAAATATTTGATAGTGTTCTTTATCAAAAGAAAAAACATTTGACAGTGTTCTACATCCCAATCATGCGGGGTGGGATGAGGGAATAGGTAAAATTAAGACTGGTGTAGGTTCAATTGCCTATGGTAAGGGTAATTTTAAGTAGGGTGCCAAAATTAGTCCATGATAATATGACCCTTCCAATCCGCTCAAGTTTTGGAGTCATTTACCTGCCCATGTATTAGCTCAGTACATTTCAGCTCATTAAAAAATGCAAATATGTTATCCAAATTGGCTTTTATCAAAATATTTTTAGAATGATACCTTTTTTGTTTGATATGTTTAGAGCCATAATAAAGGGTTGGGTTATGACCTACTTTTTTAGCCAATTTCAATCTAACCCATTTCAGCACGAGTAACTTTTGGGCGAGTCAATAACCTGCCAATTTTATTCACTCAGCTCCATTTGACCCATTCAAAGTCAGTCCAACCCGCCCATTTGTCACCCCTATTATTAAGCTAGATGAGGGTGATTGTTCGAAATGAAGTTCTAGGCCTGGAAACCATTTCAGTTATAGCGTAGACTCAGTTGACACAAATTAATGTTCCCATGGTATAGGAGAATCTCCATATAACTTGGAAAATCTTTGTGTCATGTTTTGTTTTGTGGTGAAGGAAAATCTTTGTGTCATGTTATCAAAGTTGTTTTCCTTGTTTTCTTTAATCACAGAAAGTAAGATCGTTGATAGATTAGGACTGCTATTTAATTGGCGATAGTATTCCAGTTGCATCTGATCCATATATTGGTCTCCAGTTAATCAACTAACGTGATTTAGGTATACTGATTACACCAAGCCCAAGAACAAGAAGCCGGTGAAAATTATGCGTCAAACTCAAAATTTTTAGGCGGTGCAGTAGATTAAGATCCTTGTTATTGCAGACCTAATAAACAGCCCCCTATCTAACGACTTATTTTCAGATTAAACATTCATAAATTTCAACATGGCAGCATAGTAGGTAGAGGTCCTAAGATCAGGTTCCATAGCGCCCATTAACAAAAATACTTTCACGTGGTTGGTCTGTACCCACACAAAAGAATCATGCTCACACATGAGGGGTCATTCGTGCTGCAGACCCGAAAGTTTTGGCAAATTAAGTTTCTCATCAGTAATCAAATGACACTCAAAGAAGCGTGATAAGAAAGAAGCACAATCCTAGTGACTTTTTGTGAACACACTTGTTCCTTCAATTTGTCATAAAAAATGAGATGGAAGAGAATACCTTGAAATTCCATAGTAAGAAATGAGATGGAATGCACTCATTATTGTGGTTATGGGTTTTATGAATATGGAGATTCATAGTCTAATCTCTAAACCTGATTTATTTTTCCTTAACAGCTACAAAATCAGATGTAAATAGTTACCATTTTTGGTGGGTGGTACTTATTCTTTTCATTTGTCCATTGACGTGTATTGAGTTTAATCGTCTGTTTTGTCCTCCTGCATTCTAAGTTGGATGTCCTTGTCTGTAGAGATGAAAACTTGATCATTTGTCCAAGATATCCTTTTCCATAGTAAGTTCATCTGTTCTGTAATCTTCTTGCAGGCAATGAACTTTTTTGCTGGTATCTTGCTTCTAATGATGCCAGAAGAAAATGCATTCTGGTAAGTTCCCAGTGAAACTTCTTATATGTTCTTTTCACATGGAATGTCCGTGTATACTCTGGGAGCAAATGTTACTGGAATGCGAACGGAGTTCATTAATTCTATGTCAAATGTTTTATGCAAGTCCTAAGTTTGTAAAGATTACACAGGATTTTGAGAAAGTATTCTATTCAAATATTTGCTTAATTTCATTCACTAGCAATGGTGCATCTATTATGTGAGTTGGATAGTAGGGTGCATATCCCTACAAACAAGTTTAAGGAAGTCCAGTTCTCATTATTTCTTGAATATGATGTTGGGTTCCATCTAAGGAATGATCAAAATCTAGTCAACAATAACTGCGAGCTTGCAATAATTGTGGTGCAAGCTCACAGATTCATAGCATAACACTAGGGAGAACAATTGTTAGCATACACTTACCTTATCAAAAAAATTTTGTTAGAATATCAAGTGAATATTTGTCGATGTTCATACTTATCTAGATCATTGTATTTGGCTAAGGTAAATCTTATAGAATATTCTTCATTTTAGAAGAAGGAAGAACTTGTGGAATTTTCTGCAGATACTTTCTTTGAAATGTTAAACTGTAGGATATTTGATTACCTTATTAGTGGATTAATTACCTTTTTATCCTGTATAACCTTGCACTCTTATATAAGGAGTGCCTCTGTATATTCTTAAACAAGTCAATGAGAAGCTTTTTTTATTTTAACATGACCATCTCATCTAAAGATTTAAGCTTTTTCAACACGGTCTCAAAATATCTACGATCTTGTTAGAGACTCAAATAACTTTTGCTATCGTTAGGCCTGTTGCCAAAGTGTGTCGTTCATCTGACCAATGTTATCGTTTTCTTTCTCAAAGGAATACTGAAATTACTTGTGTAAAGGATGAAAAGCTTCTCATTGACTTGGATTAATAATGTAAAAGAGGTGCTGCTCCTTATATAGGTATCTTAGACTATGTGTAATATGATCGGTTAATAATGTAAAAGAGGTGCTCCTTATATAGGAATTTTAGACTACGTATAATATGTTAGGTAATGAATCCCTATGCTAATTAAATACAGAATATCCCAAATTGTCATAAAGAATATTCTATAGGATTTTCCTTATTCAAGTACAATTAATCTAGATGTGCATGAGCGTAGACACATATTTACTTGATTCTAACATGCTCTCTCAAAGTGAAAGTGGAGAATCCAACTTGAATTTACTTATTTTGAAAACATAGAAAATTGATGCCAAAATCTCAGTGGGATAGTGCTCAAAATCACAAAAAAGAAAAGAGGTGTTGCAATTCTCTCCCTCGGAAAGTTATTAGTAACTGCGCACTATAAGAAAGTTCTTCTTACTCTAGAAATGGCAAGAGCCTATTCTCAATTGGGAAAAAGAGATATGGTATTGAAATCTCGAGCATAGTATCAACATGACTTGAATAGGCAGAACAATGACTATTAAAACCTTAATTAATCAGTATACTATAGCCTTCTTAGCTTTTGCTTATCACCATTGTCTTGCATAAGCCATCAAGAATGATTTGTACTGCTTACTCGATAGTCCTACCTTGGCTTATTAGGACACACAATATGCTTGTGGCTCATGATAATAACACTTCGTGCACAAGCTAACTTTGTTTACCCAGAGATCGCTAAGATTTTTCTCTTCTTTTCACACCTCACTCTATTGACAGAAAATCCAATTCAATTATCAGATCCCATAAGGTTGTATTGTACCATATTTATCTTATACTTTTTATTCAAGGCATTATTTTCTTGAGACTGGTAGAAAATTATTCAATGTGTTATATTGGTCACTTGTTAAGTAGTCTTGCTCTTTATCAACTTTGTTACTTGTGGATTTCTTTCAATTTGGTGTTGTTAAGTTTGTCAAAACTGCAACCAGAAGACTGCCTATGCAAAGCTGATATTATTGTGGAGTATCATAAGCTACTTGAGGTCTGTACTAGGGACAATCTAGAATATGCTCTTTTTTCCATGTGACTTGTTATAAAATACATGTATATTTGTTTGTGTATAGTAGCGTTTATTACCAAAGTATTTTATATAATTCTTGAGATTGATGTGGGGACCATCATTTCTTTTAATTTTAGTAACTATACAAACACACTTTATTTTTTATATTTATTTTCATCAATGGAACAAAACTTATGGACTGGTTTGTTTTGAATCTCCAGGGCATTGGTGGGTCTTATTGATGAATACTTTGACGGCTGTTACTCCCAAGAGATGATAGAATCCCAGGTTTGCATAACCATACACCTGATTCTGGCTATGCAAGATGATCATAACTCACGCAAATGATCCTTTTTTTTCCCATTAGGTGGATCAACTGGTGTTTGAGGAGTTAGTGCGTGAAAGGTTTCCGAAACTTGGTCTGTCCATGGCTAATATCTGTTTTATCTTGGTTGTCTGCTTTCCTCATCAAAACAATCCACTTTCCATTTCTTATTAGATGATCCTTTTGCTGCAGTCAATCATCTAGATTACTTGGGAATGCAAGTGACATGGATTTCTGGACCTTGGTTTCTTTCAATTTTTGTAAATGTGCTTCCCTGGGAAAGTGGTAAGGTTCTTGTCCTGTGCATTAAGCCTTAGCATTAATGTATCAGTTCATGTTCTTGCTGAAGGTTGTTTGATTACTTTTCACTCCTGATGGTTCCAGTTCTCCGAGTTTGGGATGTGCTTCTCTTTGAGGGAAATCGTGTCATGATCTTTCGAACAGCACTTGCTTTGATGGAGTTGTATGGTACTACATTTCATTGTGAATAATGTTTATTACATGACAAACTCATTTAGATGGGAGCAACTGAGGCTATCTCAGACAATTATTAATATCATAGCTAAATCTTGCAGGTCCTGCTGTAGTTACAACTAAGGACGCCGGGGATGCAATCACCTTATTTCAATCCCTTACTGGATCAACTTTTGATAGTAGCCAACTAGTGTTGACAGCTTGTATGGGTTTCTTAAATGTTACTGAAGATAGGTTGCTAGCACTGAGAGAAAAACATCGGCCAGCTGTGCTTGCAGTTACTCAGGAGACATCAAAGGGAGTGCCTGTTAAGAAAGATCTGAAAAGTCTTGCCTCCAAGCTGTATAGTTTTAAGCATGATCCTGAATCATTTATATTAGAAACAAAGCTGGAGGAACACTCAGGTGATAAGAAAACAGACAAGAAAGTATCAGACTCAAATTCCAACTCGGCAAGTATGGATGAATTTCTCAACAGCCTAAACATAGATACACATCTGGATTCTCTTCCAAGTGTTGAAGAACAGGTTATTTGTTCAGTCCTCTTAGCATATCCAATGAAGAAAGACCCTTCTGAGCTTCTTCACCTTATTTTGCTTAGCTTTCAGCTGAAGCTGATAATTTGATTTGTGTACTTTCAGTTGTACATTCAGTGTCAACACTGCAAAAATAATGTTTATGAACTTTATATTGTCCCTGGTATTAGAAAACCAGCGGTCAGAAAGAAAGAGGGTTATGTGATTTGGATGTCGAATAGCTCAAAAATATCTCGAATTATAGAAGTTTTTTTTTTGTGGGGTGGGGGTGAGTGGGGGCTCTGACCTAACTCATAGTTTAAGGTACCACATGACGATACAGGCTTTGTTTATCTTATGTATATGGGAAAGCTGAATGCTGAGAGGGAGTTTCTTTATCATCTGTTAAATACGCAGAATCTCCTACTTCTCCTTGAACCGTTGGTAGGAACTTCCATACCCAACCAAGTTCTAATGAATTTTCTGCAGTATCTTTTCATGGGCCAGTCTTATTACCATCTTCATTTTTAGAACTATGTGCATAACTGCATTGGGGTTTCTATTACATGTGTTTAGCACATGAAAAAAGTTTGCAAGTTGGGGAGATTGTTGTGATCTATTCCCCCTGGGCTTTGGTCCAATAAACAAAGTACACTACGTGATGTGTAGTCGGCACACGTCATGAGTTCAGACCTTGCAGAGGACTAAACCTTGGCATATAAGTAGGAGGAAGGTTGAGGGCCGTGTCCATACTCCAAGTTCTGAACCAGTGTGCTAATTGGGGCTGGGCCAGCTGATCAACCAGGGATTTCTTGATTATTGAAATCTGTCCAATTAACTTTATTGGCTCATATTCCAACAAATGGAAAACCCTGGATTTTCTTTTAGACTGCAAATTGTTTCCCTTTCTTGTTTGATACACTTAATGTGTTGATGAAAATTTTTATATTAGTGTTAAAATCTGTCAATTCCTCTTACCAGCAACTTCACTGCCAATTGTGTTCTGTGATTTAAAAAACCACTTGTCTGTTTTAGTAACTAAGGTAATTTAACCACCATCTCTTTTTGAAGTGCAATTATTAACAGCTCTTATGCAGGTCGTTTGGTTGAAGGTTGAGCTCTGTAGGACACTGGAAGACAAGAGAGCAGCTACCCTGAGGTTTGCATTTTTATTTTAGAAGTCCAATTTGGGTTCATTTTTTATGCGGAATCTCCTGTAGTACTTTTTGTTCATGTGATTAAATCATGGCGATTGTGTCCACAAATATCTTTATTGACAATGCTAAAACACGAAAAGACGAAAAGAAAGTTATTGTTGTTGTTGTTGCTAAAACATGAAAAGAAAGTTTTAATCTAAACAGGAAAGTTGTAATTTTCTTTTCCAGAGCTGAAGAGTTGGAGACAGCGCTTGTGGAGATGGTCAAAGAAGATAACCGACGACAATTAAGTGCTAGGGTATATGTACTTGCATACGTTCAATTATTTTAGTATTCATGTTGCTTGTTGAATGTAAGTGTAGGCAATTTAAACATGGACAAAAAGTTCACTTGTAAACAGATTTTTCTAGTAAATCTTTATTATCTCTATTAGTATTCATAAAATCTCAGCATTCTGGACTTTCCAGAACAAAGAAAATTTTGTTGTCAAAATACCTTTCTGATGCTTTGTGTCAACAACCTGCAGGTTGAGCAATTGGAGCAAGAAGTGGCTGACTTGCGACAAGCCCTTGATGATAAGAAAGAGCAGGAGAAAGCAATGCTTCAGGTAGTTAAATGATGTGCTTCCTGTAAATCTGCTCTCAAAGCTATATTTACATACTTAAGATATGACCTGCAGGTTTTGATGCGGGTTGAGCAAGAGCAGAAGGTAACAGAAGATGCTAGGATTGCTGCCGAGCAGGATGTGGCTGCTCAAAAGTATGCAGTACATGTTCTTCAGGTTTGAAATTCATTACCAGCGATCTTGTTTGTTTATTTGAAGCAACTATTACAATTCTTTGACACATAAGCACATTCACGGAGGTTAGTGCTCAAAACTCTTACTAGCAGATTGCAGCTTGGGAAGGTATCCAGTGGTTCATTGGCTAATTCCTTTATTTGATACGACTTTATTTGTATAATTGGTCCAGCACCGTGAAAGTGCTTGTGAGTCCATCACTACTTCTTATGGTTCTTGTGCCATTTAATGCATTGGTTTTTGAGGAGAAGTAATGAAATTGCTTAGTTTTTCAATTAAAAGCTCTCTTGTGAAGCCAAAACTACTGGCATTTAGCGTACAATTTCAGCTTAGAAGTTTCATAATGTGCTACTTAAATTTCCTGAACAACCTCTTCCATGCAGGAAAAGTATGAAAATGCTATGGCTTCTGTTGCTCAGATGGAGAAGAGAGTTGTCATGGCTGAATCGATGCTTGAAGCTACCTTGCAGTATGAATCTGGTCAAGTCAAAGCTCTATCTTCCCCACGGTATGTGAGAGTTCTTAGTTTATTCCAATTTCATCTCTTTTTCTTTAAATCTGTTTCTTGTGCATCCAAGATATGTGTAGGAAAATGTCTATATATCCCGGAAAATGTCAATATATCCCTTTTAACTTCTGATGAACTATGCGGACACTAAAAGTTTTCCTGTTCCTTTCCAGAAAAAAAGGCACCAAAATAATGAATTGGGTATCATTTGTAAAAGTTTATTTGGTAAAAAGCCTTTGAATGTCCACTGCATTTCCCATGATACTCCAGAGTCGAGAAACTCCAACAGCTATAAGCCCTTTCAAAAAATGGACCTTGGATGTACAAAAGTGACAACATCAAGAACAACATACCCAGTGTAATTTTACAAAGTTGGGTGCGGTTACAGTAGAGTGTATGCAAATCTTACCCTACCTGGGAGGAAGAGAAACTCTTTCCGGTGGACTCTTGCCTCAAGGAAAAACAGTTCGAAGCAGCCCGACAAAAAATAATGGAAGTGAAGAAGACATGGAAAAATACTACAAAAAGCATGACAAATCATTCCAAACAATAATTACAATAAAATAATAGTATAATTAAAATGCACGAAACAATAAATAGTAGCATAAGTTGAGGGGCAAGAAACTACATGAGTAATGCTATGACAACTAGTATGGAACGATAAGCGAGACAATGCTCAACTACCTATTAACCTTCTATAATACTCTGTTTCCTCTACAACCTCATATCTACATGAACATTGTGTCATGTCATGTCTAATCGTCTCTCCCCGATACTTCATCAACCTTCCTCTATCTTTCATAAAACCATGCGTAGACAACATCTTACACCTCTGCGCTTGGGCATCCGTGCATCTCCTTTTCTCATGCCCAAACTATCTCAGTTTCGCTTCCTGCATCTTGTCCTCCACTGAAGTCACTTCAATCCTATCTCAGATATCTTCATTTCTAATCATATCCCTTCTGGTATGCCTGCACATTCATCACAACATTTTCATTTCTGCAACTCTCATCTTGTAAGCGTGAGAATTTTTGACCGCCCAACACTTTCACCTCATACAACATAGTTGGTCCAACCATCATCCTGTAGAACTTGCCTTTTAACTTTGGGTTGTAGCTTTTAATCACACAAGACACCGAATGCGAGCATCAATTTCAACCACCCTGCAGTAATAATCGTCATTCTCCCAATTTCCTTGGATAGACCCAAGATATTTGAAACTTCCTCTTTTATGGATGTCTTGTGTATCAAGACTCACTTGCATGCCAGCTTCATATCTTACGTTACTGAACTTACAATCGAAGTATTTCTCAACCCGAGCCATTTAGATTCCGGGGTCTTTATCCGAACCTACAGCTTAACGTTAACTCCGCCACAAGTCTCATCATTCAGAACTATGTCATCCGCAAAATAATGTGCACCGTGACACTTCTCCTTGGATATGCCATATCAATTCATCCATCACCAAGGCAAACAGAAATGGGCTAAGAGCTGATCCCTCATGTATGAATACAATGTGTAAGTCCTTCCTCTCCCTATATTGCTTCACTACTCATTACGAGATAAATGACTTCAATAGTTGTGGGCCCCCAGATGTACAAAAGTAGCCATCTAATATTCTTGCAGACTTGAAAGAGATCTCTTTAAATCCAATCTGCCACCTCTAGAAGGATATTCTATCGTTCAACGGCCAACTTTGATTCATCTTAACAGTTCCATGACTCCACTTTGTTTTTTTGAACTGGTGACATTTTGTACTCCTTATCATTAAGGAGCCGTTTGGTAGGAGGGATTAGGGGAAATAATCCATGGATTAGGAGAATATATTAGTTAATATAATGTTTGGTAGAAATTGGACCCATGTATGTGGTATTAACTAATCCATGTATTAGTTAATATCACATACATGGTATTAACTAATACCTCCCATGTGGTGGTATTAGCTAATACCTTGGATTTAATACCATAGGATTATATATAAAAGACAAAAATATCCCTTAAATTTTTTTACACTTTTTATTTTCTTGATTTTATATTTGTAGTTTTGTACTAGTAAATTTATTTAAATAAATTATTCTACAAAATTTATTTATTTGTGGGTTCATATTTTCATAGTATAAAAATAAATAAATTTACCATGTCAAATTTTTAAAT
>JBCEWC010001723.1:0-38816 GCA_038996855.1 Solanum aculeatissimum | reverse complement strand
TCGGTAATCCTCCCCCCCCCCCCCCCTCCTTTTTTTTTTTTACATAGAAGAATTAGCATAAATAGTTATTTATTCATTGATAAACAAATATAGCCCATTGATATATACACAATAATGATAGTGTATAATTTATGTATAATCTGTATATTTGGAAAGATTCCTTTTATATATTTGATCTAATGTAAAAAAGTGAATATGTTTTGAAATCTTGTCATTACTACTAACATGATATAAAGGACTTAGGGGTGTTTGGATTGACCCTTTTTAAGTGACTTATATGTTAAAAGTCAAAAATTATAAGGGAGTATTTGGATTAGTTTTTTTTTAAGTAGCTTATAGTTAAAAGGAAAGCCATAAGTTGGGACCCTCCTACTTTTTCTTTGCTTTTATTTTTATTTTATTTTGCACTTTTTTTAGTTTTAAAAAAGTACTTTTAAGCACTTTTTGTGTTACTCAAACACTTTCAAATTTTAAAAAATGTTTAAAAACCAAAAACCGCTAAAAATAAGTCAATCCAAACATCCACTTATTTGGAAATCCCCAATTTTTGACCTTTTTTTAGTGTGTGTACTTTTTAACTTAAAAAGTGTTTTTAAGCACTTTTTTGTGTTAGCCAAACACTTTCAAAACTAAAAAAAATGATTAAAAGTCAAAAGTCAAAAAGATAAGTCTATTCAAACACTCACTTAATGATTTACTTGATTCATATAAAATATTGAGCTTAAAATTAAAAATATTATCCATGGAAAGTGGTTTATCATCAATAATTTATACAATTTTGTGGCAAAATCTATACCACAAGTCCACAACTAGTGTTTGTGTAAATATACATGTGATTCAGTTTCAATTATATTTTTTATTTTAAAATCAAATATTTTTATCCTCTAAATTATTAAAAAATAAATAAAGAAAGAAAGAAACTCTACACTTACACTTCTTATAAGGTATATTGATAACTATCATTGTATAGGGGGAGGTGTAAGTATAGGAATTCTCTAGTGTATAGGATGTAAGTGTTTTTATTTTATTTTAAAATATAACCTCCTGCCGTCTCAAAATAAGTTTTATTTTAGCCTTGTTAAAAAAATAATAAATGTAAGATATAATTTACTAACTTCTATTTATTCGATATTTCCTGAAAATTGAACACTATTAAGAAGAAAATCAACAAAGATATTTTAGAATTTTCATCTAAATGCATCAAATTAAGAATGGTCAATATGCATATAGAAATTTGTTCTTCCTTTATTTTGACTTCTTTTTTAGTTTTTCTATAGTTTTATTCTCCAATAATTTGGTAAGAAAATATATATTTTAATAAAAGTATTATAGGTGATAGATATAGTAGGTTCTTGCATTCAAAATTGTGAAAAGAAATCCATAAGAAATGTGAGCAAGTATTATTTTGGAAATATTAGAAATTTCTTGGAAGCATAGTGCTTGATTATATTATTATGGAAATACTATGTTTATTAAAATAAGAGTTCCTAAAAAAGTAAAATAAGTGGATGATCCTCCCTGGTGCTTTATGTAATTAGCCAAAATAATATTAATCTCTTAAATTTATCTTGTTTTGTCTATTTATTTTCATATTTTACATTGATAATGAAGTTCAAATTTAATATCACTAATGAAATATTAATTGTTGTGCTATAAATTACTTATATCTGTATTTCATTCTGATGTAATTAATATATACGATATAAGATGATATGAAATGTTATACTTTAATAAATTAAATATTAATTCAAAAACATAAATGCATTTAGCTTCGGATAGAAAAAAGCACAACTGAGAATATGTATTTATACGTTGAAAGACAGTAGAAAAGAGAGAGTAATATAATCGAAGGAATTTCTTTTTGACTGAATAACTGCAATCCTTTATAAGCAAAAAAACATAACAAACGGTAAACTAAAATTTAGGAACTATCACAAGATATTCTCCTAAAAGTAAGATAGTACCCCATATTTGAACTACTTCCCAAAGACTAGAACAAACAAAACAAATATGCTTTTTATTTTACTAGCAGAACTAGATTTTGGAAAGGAAGAAACTTGAGAAGTTTAGTGAAAATGTCCACCAACTGGTCTTCACTTCTGTAATATGTCAACTCTATTGTTCCTTCATCGTCGAGATCTCGCAGAAAATAATACTTCACATCAATGTGTTTGCTTCTTCCATGTAACATAGGATTTTTAGATAGCTTGATATCAGAGTTGTTATCACAGAAAATTGTAGTTTCTCTTTCTTGTTTGAACTATAGCTCTTTAAGAATTCTTCTCAATCAAACAACTTGACAAACACAAGTTGTAGCAGCAACAAATTCAATCTCGGTACTCGATAAAGCGACAATCTTTTGTTTCCTGGAAGACCATGAAACATCCCCTGTGCCTATCATAAAAACATAACCTGAAGTGCTCTTTCTGTCATCTTGATCTTCTGCATAGTCGTTATCAGTAAAATCAAACAAACTTGATTTCTCACCCCGCTTGTAGAACAACCTACAATTCTTAGTTCCTTGTAAGTAGTGAAGAATTCTTTTTATAGCTAACAGGTGATTTTTGGCGGAGCTCTTCATATATCTGCTTATAAGACTAACAACATACATAATGTCTGGTCTTGTAGTAATTAGGTACATCAAATTACCCACAATTGCTTGTAAAATGTGATATCCATCTTCTTTCCGCTCTCAACTTTGTTTAGTTTCAGGCCAAACTTGACTGGAGTACAATGAGCATTTTTCCAGATTCTTCAAATTTAACAAAGAGCGAGTGTTATATGGACATTTCAGGAAATCAACTTTTTGAAAGTAAGTCTCAATGCGACTATACCAAGCTCGCGAAACTTGTTTTAGTCCGTAAAGAGCCTTTTTCAACTTGTATACCTTATGCTCAGATTCAATTTTAATATAATCAAAAAATTGCTCGATAAATACCTCTTTCTCTAAGTATCCATGTAGAAAAGTCGATTTGACATCCAACTGAAAGATAGACCACGAATTTTGTGTCGCTACAATAATTATCATTCTTATGGTGTCATGTCTTGCAACTGGCACAAAAATTTCAGTGTAGTCCATTCCATGCTCTTGCTTGTATCCCTTAGCCACCGATCACCCCTTATACTTGTCTATTTCACCATTTTCCTTGAGTTTCGTCTTATAGACCCACTTGACACCTATGATTTTGTGCCCATTTGGAAGATCTAATAACTCTCAGGTGTCATTTATTTCAATATAATAAATCTCATCATCCATAACTTTCCACCATTTCTTCTCTTTGACAGCATCCTCAAAAGTTATGAAATCACAGTCTGTAAATAATGCAAAATGAGTAATTGCATCATTATTTACCTCAATTCTTGTTATCTTATAGTTCAACATCCATGCATGCCTTTTTCGAGTACGCCAAAGTGACTGAGCTGCCGAATCAGTTTCTTTCAAAGTTGCTGAAAAATTTTCATTCACTGTTGGTGTAATTTCAGCAGTTGTTGAAAAATTTTCAGCGACTGTAAGAGCATAATCCTTTGAACTTTTGGGTATTAAAGTTGCTTCTTCGACTTCGTTCTCAAATAATATTGGGGTAGGCTGTTGCATATCCCAATCCCAAGTAGTTTCTTCATCAAAAACAACATCTCGGTTGATCACAATCTTTTCTGTTTGTGGATTAAATAATTTATATGTCTTGGATGTTTCACTAACACCAAGAAACACATATTTTTCACTTTTATCATCAAGCTTCTTCTTTTTCTCATTTGGGACATGTGCATATGGAATGCACCCAAAAATTCAAAAGTGATCTACAGTGGGCCTTCTTCCACTCCACGTCTCCTCTGGAGTCATGTTCTTAATAGAAAATGTAGGGCTTCTGTTCAAGAAATGAATGCTCCAAGCTATTGCTTCTGGCCAAACACACTTTTTTCCTCTTTCTTTTGCCAACAAACTTCGAACTATATTGAGGATGATTCTATTTTTCCTCTTCAAAACATCATTTTATTGTGGTGTATAAGTTGTTGTAAGCTCTTTTCTAATGCCATCAAGTTCACAAAAATCATCAAAAACTTTAGAGCAATATTCTCCACCACGATCCGTCCAAAGAGTCTTGATTTTCTTTCCTGTTTCATTTTCAACATGAACCTTGAAGCTTTTAAATGCTTTAAAAGCCTAAGATTTTTCACGCAAAAAATAGATCCAAGTTTTTTGAGAAAAATCATTGGTAAACGTAATAAAGCATTGTTTACCTCCATTAGAAGCTGATTTAATTGGGCCACAAATGTCTGGATGTATCAACTCTAAAATATCATTGGCTTTCCATGATTTTTCTTTTGAAAATTGAGAATGATGTTGTTTGCCAACAACACATTCCTCACAAACTTGAGACAAAATTGTAATTTTAGGAAGACTTATCACCATATTTTTTTGTTAGAGAACTTTTAATTTGCCAAAATTCAAGTGATCATATCTAAAATCCCATAATTATGACGGTTCTTTTACTTCTGTTTTCAGACAACGCTGAGTACTCTCTATCTTCAGCGGGAACAGCCTGTTTGAACTCATTTTCACAATAACAGTAACTCCTCTGGTGGAATTATAAATATCATATGTACCTTTCTCAATAGTTATAACATATCATTTTTTTTGCAACTGACCAACACTTAGTAGATTGCTTTTTAAAGCAGAAATATGTAGCACATTTGAGACTGTTTCTTCAAAACCATTCTTGGTTCTAATCTTAATATCACCCTTTCCAATAGCACTCACAGTGGAAGAATCACCAAAACTAATTGTTGAATGAAAGTCTTCATTTAAATAAAAAAAAGAAAACTTACTTCCACACATGTTATTACTGCAGCCTGTATCCAAGTATCAAACGTTTTGTTCAGGTTCCTTCTCTACTTGGGTTGCTATCAACAATGTCGCAACTTCTTTACTTTCAACAAAATTTGACTTCTCAATCTTGTCATTCGGCATCCTAGTATAACACTCAGACTTATAATGACCAAATTTATGACATCGGTGGCATTCTACTTTGGATTTGTCAAAATTCCTTCTTCTATTTTTACCATGATCATCATTGACTTTGAAATTTTTACTACCATCTATGTTGACTTCATCTCTATATCCTCGATCTCTTCTTCCTCTTCCTCTTCCTCTACCTCTACCTCTACCCCTTTCTCTAGAGTTTGAGAAACGAGTATTAGTAGAAACCTTCAAAGCCTACTCTTCAGAAGATGAACTACGATTCATCTTTTGCTCATGTACCAATAAGGCACTTTGCAATTCGTCAAGCGATAACTCATCTATATCTTTTGACTCCTCAATGGAGCATACATAGTCATACTTTGGCGTCAGGGAGCGTAATATTTTTTCCACAATTGTGACATCAGTCATCTTTTCACCATAAGATCCCATTTTGTTGCTTATCTCCATTGTTTTAACACAATAGCTCGTTGCAGACTCTCCTTCCTTCATCTGCAAAGTCTCGAAATCCCTTCGCAAGGCTTGAAGCTATGCACACTTCACTCTAGCAGTACCTTAATATTTTTTCTTCATCGAATTCCAAATATCCTTAGAAGTTTCTTTGCAAAGAATAGCTTCTAGGATGGGACGATCAATAGCCTAAAAGAGATAATTCTTTGCCTTCTAATCTTTCAACTCTCTTGCTTCAAACTCCACCTTTTGAGCATTCATTAATGTTTCACCTTCTGTCGAAGCTCCTATTCCGTCCTCGACAATTGACCAATACTTCTTTGACTGTAAGAAATTCTCTATTAACATACTCCAATATTCATAGTGACCATCAAAACATGAAATAACTACTTGAACGTAATTGCTCTCTGAAGCCATAAACTAACAATATTGCTCTCTAGCTCTGATACCACTGATAGAAAAAAACACAATTGAGAAATATGTATTTGTACGTTGAAAGACAGTAAAAAAGAGAGAAAGTAATATAATCGAAAGAATTTCTCTTGGATTGAATGATATTCTCCTAAAAGTCAGATAGTATCCTGCATTTAAACTACTTCCTAAAAGACTAGGACAAACAAAACAAATATGTTTTTTATTTTACTAGCAGAACTTTAATAAAGCCAACACAAAATGTATCAATTCTTTTGCACTCTTAAGTTAACCTTCTATTTTAGTTCATTTAACAATTTTATTTTATGACTCACAAATATGTTTTTTAAACTTTCAAGGCAACCCACATCATCCGAGCACTAGACATGTCCCATGCGATAAACTTATGACTAAATAACAGAACGAAAACTCAATTTGAGACCCACCTCCAAACCACTCAACCATCACAAATATGTTTAATACACCATTAAAAAAAATCTTTAAAAAAAAAGAAGTAAAGTAAAATCTGTCATTTTCACCTTCAAACTGACACTGCTTCAACAGTACAAACTGTCAAACATTATTTTAACATATTTTTCAGATCAATCAGATTAGTGAAAAAAAAAATCAAAAAAATTATAATAAAAATTGATAATTCAGATTCAAATCCAACATTTATATTTCTGCAAAACCCTAACAACACTATCAATTCATCAATGGCGAATTCTCTTAGGAAACCGGCAGCATTAGACCCGATATACTACCCTATCATCGCTTTACTCATCGCACTTATCGCCTGTGTTGAACTTTCCGACGCCGTCACCGCCGTCGATGTTTACCGGCTTGTTCAATATGATATCTCCGGCGTACCTTTCGGTTCTCGGCTCGCTACACTTAATCATCATGCCGGCTCATCCTTTTTTGGTTCTGATCTCTCCCGTACGGTTCTCATTCTTCCGGTTCGTGAACTGAACCTCACGCTCATTACAGGTTAGGCTCCGATTACTGCAGTTAAAGTTTTCATTTTTTTTTAGAATATTAGTACTTTGTCTTTCCTGATATATAAGCTAGCTCGAATTAAAGCTTAATTGTTGCTACGATTATGGTTGGTTCTGATGAGGATATGTGTGAGATTTAGAGCACCTCAATTTCAGTAAGATGTGGCTATCATTTACTGATTCTGAATTTCATTTTCATAAAAAAGACTGTTATTTCGACTGAGTGACAAAAATAAGTTGGGATTAATGGAGGTGCACATGATTATAAAAGAAATTAGTTGGGATTAAAGTTTGGTTGTTGTGCTGCTTAGGTTACATCTGGTAGGACTTCATTTACTGCTTCGAAGTGTTAAGTCCTTCTCAAATGTTTTTTCAACTAGGAAATGCTGTGTCACTGGATTAAAGGTTATTTTATTACTTATACTAAGAGTCTCGATTTCCTTGAAAGGAAGAGGATAGGCATTTCATGCCTCTTGTACTGTGTTTTGTTATTGGTATACAAGGTAAGGGTCATGCCTAACCCTCCACCCTGAAGGTGGCTTTAAGGAGAAAAAAAAAGATTGAACTTATGCAGTGTTATTAGAAGTCATTGCTTTGTTGCTTAAAGTGCTTAAGCAATCCAAGTGAAGAGTTATTGTTGATTTATCCATGCATTTCAAATGATATATCACAAAGTTATGCAACAGCAAAACAATGGTTCTTTGAATCTCAACTTTGACGAGTTGAAATATTATTACATATTGAATGCTGAAATTAGTTCATCTAATTGCAATTTGGTTGTTATTATACTAAAATTCATGTATGATTGCATTTGTTAATTTTACATGAATAGTGTGCTTGACTTCTAACATTTTGCTTCAAATTCCACAAACCATGTCGACTTCTTTTTGCTTATCCCTTTTAAGAACATTGTACTTACAATGCTTTATCAAAAAAAAAAAACACACACACTTACTCTTTTGCAATTTCATTATTGTCGGGGATATTTGTTTATTTCAAGTAGGCGAAAGTGGCGAAACTAAATGGTTGGGGTTAAGGCTAGATTTGTTATTCTACTTACTTTAGGTGCGAATAGGGATAACTTTTTGAGTTAGGAAAACTCACTCTTGTTGAAAATGTGGTTTAGTTTACTTCTTTTTCATCTTGAATTTCTTGCTTTCTTGTTTAACTAGGTGATACAGACTCGCTTGATTAAAAAAAAATTAGGTCATACAGACTCATTGGGTACAATGCTGGCTCTATAGTGAAGCAAGTAAGGCACTTGCTTTAGACCCCCCATTTTTTAGTGAATAGATAGATGTTTAGACATTAAAATCGTGAAATTTAGAAAAAAAAAAACTCCCTCTATTCCATATTAAGTAAATTTTTGGGGCTTTTTTCATTGTTCAAAATAATTGAATTGTTCAAAGTTCAAGATAAATGCTTGAATTTTTTTTCATATTCGCCTTTATTTTTTATGAAATTTTATATTTTCTATGCGATAAATAGAACTACTGGGGAATAAACAAAAGAACAATAGTTGAAAATATAGTTTAAATTATGTCCTTAAATGTTTTTTTCTTAATAGGCGTGCACTGCCTCACAAATTCAAGCAATGTGGAATAGAGGGAGTAATATTTATTTTCAAGTTGAAAATGATATTTGAAAGTTGAATTTTGTGTACATGAATACAAATTGGATTTGTTTTTAAATTTTGTATGTGATTTGTAGTGAAAATAATTTTTTTGGAGTTTTTCAAATTCATAATAAAATTATAGCAGTTCAATGTCCAAATAGCTTTCCGGAATACTTAGAATGTACAATTCTACACCCAAATTGTTTTCCAAAATACTTAGGATGTATGGATACTTATTTGAGATTATTTGATCATGATAAGAATATAAAATGTTGTCTTAACCTTGAATGTTCCTTAAAATATAATAATCACTCTTATATTGATGATTTAGACTTATTTTTGAAATCAAAAGTATTAAGAAAAAATAGTGCAAGTAGAAAATAATACTCTAATCAATGTATTCAATCAAATAAAAAGGCTTGATTCTTTTTCAAATGCTTATATTTTCTATAAATATTGTTAACAATTATTGTAACAGTTGCTTCAACAAAAATAAATTTTAAATTCAAATTAAAACATCTTATCTAATGTCAACAATTCTCAAAAGATTAATCAAATGAGTTTACTATAATATTGTTAAAAAACATTTATTAAAAGAAATAGAAAATAAGAAAATTATTACTAATTTTGCATCTAAAAGAGCTAGAAGAATAATTATTTTCGAGAATTTTTTCAAGGCCCCAAATACCCGTGGTTGGGTATAAAGACTAGTTTGATGTAAAGACTTGTTGGTGTAGCAACTAACAAGTGAAGTCATGAGAAATGGATTATTTAAACAAAAAATTTAATGTTGTTAGTACTGTCAAAGGTGCCTTTAAAGCGCATTTAAGCCCTAAAACGAGGTTGAAAACTTGTTGAGAGCGCTTCACCTCCTTAATGTGCACTTCAGTACCGTCATCAAAGTTCTAAGACATATTTTTCCTTGTCCCTCTTTTGAAGAAACAATACTTAACGATTGATCTTTTACTTCATTCATTTTTTTTTTCAATTTCTTTCTCATATATTCATACTTATAATTATTAGTCTTGGACTAAACATATATATTTGCGTTTTTTCACCCTTTGAGCCTTTTTCCGTTAAAGTCCACGCTTTGTTTGCACTTAAACCCAATAGACCATAGAGCTTTTTTTGTGCTTGATAACATAGGATGTTGTTGTTTGTCTTTTTCTTCTATGATTTTGCATTATACAACATACTCAGCGAAATCCCACAAATGTACGCAGACCTTACCACTATCTCATAGAGATAGAGAGGTTGTTTCCTATGATTTTGCATTATACTCATAAAAATCTTTTTGTTGTTATTATGATTTTTTGGTTGTCAACAATGCGCATGCCCACCTATAGGATAACATTTGAACTAGTGCCCTCAGAATTATAACTAAAAGGCTAAATGCTCAACTCAATCTATCGAGTCAGCTTCTATGCAATGGAATGTAGCAGCCTACAGAATAATCCTTGGGGAATTTTATGAAGTTTTGAACAATATTCAACTAATTTGTCCAAGAAATTTGTTCTCTTTGAATTTTGTAGTCTATGTTCATGCAAATTTTGTAATCAACTCTGTCATGTGCTAAATTGGAACTCTAACACTGATTACTGATTTTCGGGAAGGTAATGGAACTATCCACTTGTAGGTAAGAAATACCGACTACAGATTAAGCCACTCTTGACAAAATTGGAATAGCATAGTGGTAAGGATTCCCTTTGCTTTAAACCTATGTTGCTCAGACTCTTCAAAAATGTCGAGGGGTATGTGTCGGATCCTCCAAAAATAGTGTATTTTTTAAGGATCCGACACGGGTGCGGCAATATTTTTGGAGAGTCCGAGCAACTTAGCTCCAAACAATTAGGTTGGTGGTTCGTGTCACCAAGGGAGCATAAGTAGAAAGGCCACCTCTTGGTTAGGACGCTGTGGAAGGTGGTGTTTCAATATAACGAATATATTTTATTTTTTTACAGATTTTATTACTTTTCCAGCCGGCTCCTTGCTTGAGACATCACTAACCTTGTTTTTTGTTGGTTTTTAAAAAAGAAGAATGGGCTGCAAAAAGATTGAAAGAGTCTCTCAATGGACTGAAATGCTTTCAATAGCTTTCAATGATTTTATTAAGCATTGAGGGCTTTAAATAGCCAACATAAAATAAAAAATCTGCATAATTTAAAATTTAAAATAACCTAAAATATCTCAACAACTTAATTAAAATTCAAAATTCAAATTTATCTTAAACTAAATAGCTTATTTTGCTAAAATTACTGCAGTAACTAAAAGCAAATTTCAACATTTTTGATGATCATGTTAAAGGACGACTCTCTGTTCCTCATGCAATATGCAGTTAGATTGTCTCTCTGATGGGCTTGCCCTCCCTATTGGTTCTTATTGCAGAATATATTGAACAGAAAAAGCTATTAGGGGGTTTGCTGCTTTTACTCCCCCCAAAATTTAGTCCAGAAAACATAGACAGCACATTTGCTGATGAGGATATTGACAGCTTGAGGAACAAATTGGTCAAGTTGGAATGGCTGCTTACACATTCTAATATACCTGTGAGTGCAATTAATCCTCCATGCTGTTTTGTTCTTTTGAAATGTCTTTCTGTTACTATGCATATTATGCACGAGCACATTGTTCATTTAGTTACATGAGTTCTATTTTTCTAGTGCTTGTTGGGCAGGATGATCTTACTTGAATTAGTTATAATTTTTTTATTTAATCATTTTTAGTCATAATTGATGTTTGGTTACTCCTTGTCAAAAGTTTCATGCTTGGTTACTCCATGGAAAACCCAATCTCATAACTCATAACCAACTATTAGTGCCATAAATATCATTATTCTTAAATGAGAATTTGTTCCCTACGATCACTTTTTGTCGAATAAAATAGCAGTTCATATAATCTTTAGACCAAACAAATCATATTGGACGTAGATAGCCTTTCCATCTTTTCTGATTTCGATAGGCATCCCATCCTCAGCTCAGGATGAGAGGACTTCTTTGAGCCCTATAGATTTGAGTTCAAGTGGCACAACACCTTCGATCGACCATAGGGCCTATTCTACCCTTACCGAATTCAATTCATTACTATGATTCCTTAATTGGTAGGGAAAAACCTGAAAGATTGATTTTGTTAGCTTCTGAAATGAAAAAAAGAGTTTAATCAAGGAGCAGCATGGAGATGTCTCCCGGCTATTTCAGAGCTGAATGGAGGGAGATGTCTTTTCCGTTTATCTTTTGGAAATTGCGTTTGAAGTTCCCTTTGCTGGATAAAGATGAATTTAAATAATAAACATTTTTTTGTAAAGTGGCAGCCTTTGACTCCAACCTGTCTACTATTTGCATACTGGTTCCCCCTTCCCCAGAGTGATGAAGAGCAACTTGAGCTATTTTAGTTACTATTTGACATATGTGAGCTATGAATGTGTCTAGTGCACATTAAATTCACTGGTGAGACCTCTCCAAAGAAATAACAAAATTAGTACCAGTCTCTTTTTCCCTCGAGATAGTTTTTACCATCTGTCTTTGCTTAATGAGGGTACTGACATTGCTCACTTCTGTTGTTTGAATGAGACTTCCAGTTTATGTGCATATCCTTCATCTTAAATGTTTTATTGTCTATAACAAAATGGTGAATTTTCAACCTTCTGAAATTTTGTTTCAGTATCCTGTATATTTTGCTTTTGAGGATGATAATATCAATGCTGTATTAGCTGATGTTAAGAGAAATGATGCTAGTGGTCAACCTGCAACAGCTACTACAGGCGGGTAAGTTGAAATGTCATTTTTGTTTTCAAGAGAAGTGTTGCCTCTTTTGTTTGTTGTTTGGTGTATGTATGCTATAACATGAAAAGATTATAATGTATTCTAGAGATCTCCTAACATAGCCTGGATAAAATTCTTCTAGTATAGAAATGCTTATGCACTTCTTAAGTCATCTTTAATCATTGTCAGACAGTTTAAAGATTCCATTCAATTTTATTCTTTAATTAATCCTATTTAGTAATTTCTTTTGTCAAAGTAAGCGTTAATTCATGCTACTTGACTCTATTGGTAGTGTTGCCATAATTTGTAATGAAGAAAACAAAATAGAGGGTCCTATAATTATTGTGCAACACAATTGTTGATCATGGATACAGGCTCTAGTTTGAGTTGCATATTATTTGTATAGTAGAGTTTAAGTAAAATATTGAAGAATGTATACAATCTCGTTGTGGAAGAGAAGACACTACTTGATGTGTACTTTTTGATGTATCTGAATTCTTGCAAAGTTTTGAGCAGTTTCAATACATTATTATTTTATCGACTGTGTCAAAGAGTTTTGCCCGACATGGAAAATGTGTCAAATGACATGGGGCTGAACAAGTTTTTGGAACTTGAGGTATCCGTACTGAGATTGGATGTCAATATGAATTCGGAAATCTGTACTTTTTTTTTTCCTTTTTTGGGATAAATGTCCTGCCAATGATTCAGTTATACACATTTCTACAGCTACAAGCTTGTTGTTGCTGCCTCAGATCCCAAGAGAATTGCATCCCCCAGCATTGCAAATATTCAGGTTCTAGTTCACCTTCTTTCTTAAAACTAGCGCAGGTGGATTTACTGTAATTCTTAAATTTGATGTTTGTTCTAGGAATGTTGATTTGACTTAATTGCCTAAACTGTGAGTTCTCAATTGCTTCACATACAACCTTTTTCATCCACGTCAAAAAACACTGTTTTTATAAGTAACAATTTTATCTCACTCCAACAATGCATATATCTTTATTAAAACAAACTAATATTACATTTGGATCACTTAAAATTTGATTTTACATCTTTCAACAAACTACTGTTTTAATGATGCACATAGTAAATTATCTGTTATGAGTCAGAGGTAATAAGCTTGTAACTTTTTCGGTTTCTCCTACACTCAATTGTTTTCTCCACCAATCCTTTAAGCTAGAGATTGCTATCACTGCTTATGAGATTTTATGGGACTTAGATAAGATAATTTGAAGTGACAGCTTTTGTGGTTGTCAAACTATCGCTAGTACCTTTTCATGTACAACTGTCACTTGCATTATACAATTAGCATTTGATGGAACTGAAGGTTTAAAATTGAGTTTTTATTGGGAGCTACATACGGTCTTGCCTTTAATTTCTGCTTCATGATTGTTATATTCTTTATTTTGTACGCTCAGAATTTCTCTTTTTAGTTAAGTTTTTTCTTTTTAGATACTTTGATTTTGATATAATAGTTAAAAGCAAACCAGTTCATTTTTGTTTCCTTCTATAGCTATTCAGACCAGCTTACTATATTGAATTATTTGGTTTATCTTATTTTAGTAATAAAATTATTTTAGCTGTAAGGCATTCTCTATCATTTCCTTATTTTTGTACCTTACTTTTTCACTTATACTTTTGTTTGGTATGATTATGGCATAACACACTACACAGGGTTTGTTGTTGTATGTCATGAACGAGTTTAAATGGAGAAACATGACCAATGAAGTTTCATATAGCCACCCCAACTTATTTTGGACTGAAGCGTGGCAGTAATAGTATTTATGAATCTCTATGCACTTAACTTTACTTGTTTCTATACATAGTTTTCCTTATAATGTAATCAGGTGAATCAATTCTGTACTTGAAACTCCTGTTATTACTTATAATAGTTACAGGAATCAAGCTTAATACATTGAATTGCTTTTTTCTTGTTTTTGTGATGAACTCAATTTTTGTATATATGGATGCATTTCCTTATTGTACCCTTCTGTTTCGTGTTGTCACATTCATATTGTTTATGCAGATTAATTTCTAAAAATAATGGGCAGGGCATGGGTTAATAGATAGTTTATTTAATCAATGTGGTAGAATGTTATCTGAAAGTTCATTTATCGGTACTTCTATCAAACGCCAGGGATGGTTACCAGGGTTTAAAGATGATGGAGACTTGAATCAACTACCAACTATTGCCATAGTGGCTTCATACGACACGTTTGGGTCTGCTCCGGTAAATAATAACTTACTCTATTAAGTTTTGAGCGGTCGTTTTGATAATAAATGACCTTAAATCACTTCCTTTTTGGTTGAATTTACAGGCATTGTCAGTGGGAAGTGACAGTAATGGAAGTGGTGTAGTGGCGCTTCTTGAAATAGCTAGGTTGTTTTCTGTTCTGTATTCAAATCCTAAAACTAGAGGTAGATATAACTTACTCTTCGGATTGACATCTGGTGGCCCATATAACTACAATGGAACTCAAAAGGTGCACGAATCCTTCCCAAATTCTTTGTCCTGCCTTTTTAAGTTGCTGCTATCTCGTTTTGTCATTTGAATGTGTAAGCTTTCTTCAGTGGCTTCGGAATTTTGACCAACGTCTACGTGAGAGTATAGACTATGCCATCTGCTTGAATAGTGTTGGGTCCCTTGGAAATCAGTTGCATCTTCATGTTTCTAAACCCCCAGAAAATGCCTACATACAGAAGATATTTCAGGTATGCAACAAATGGCATCAATGAGAGAAACCTAGAAGAGTTTTAGATTTTATTACTTCTACTATTTCCCGTTCTAGGTCTATAAAGGTTGATTTATGCAGGGTCTCTCAACTGTAGGAGAAGAATTGGGCCTTCAAGTGGGTCTTAAGCACAAGAAAATAAATATCTCAAATCCTCGAGTAAGTATATATACCGCTTAAACAAAGGTGTCCATCCCTGCTTATCTGTTTGTCAAATGTAGTGCATGATTTTCTTGCTATGTTCTCAGACTCTTGGAACTCCATCTATGATGAGCTTCGCAGTCTGTTCTAAGTCTTGAATAAAAGAGGAGAATTGTGGTTGGTTCATGGTTAGTGTAAAACTCATGTAAATATTATAAACCCTCTGAATGCAGTCTGATTTGAGTGGAATGTACTGCATGGAGCGCAATGGATACAAATATTTATATAACCAAACCAATTGGTTTGCGGTTGATTGGTTATTCTCAAACCTTGGACCAACTCTAGATTTTCTGATCATACATTTGGAAATGATGCTTAAATTAGTTTTTGGGTTATGTCTGCAGTGTGAAGCTTGTAGACTGCTTTCTGTTGTGGTGCTACAATTTTTTCATTTTGTAGCATGAAGTTGCACAAATTTTCATTAAAAGCTACAAAGCATACCTTTTGGACCATATGCTTTCCTCTCCAGTGAAATCAACAATTGTTTCATTTGAATGAATCCCTTCTCGTTACTTATGATAACGTAAAAGTTGGTTATTGTGGTTTGAAGCTGCCCGTGGGTGTGATTGAAATAGTTATTATGGAAAAAATGATGATAACAAAATGAGGTTTGTATTTAGTGTACAGTTTGGTCACAATCTCTGATCTCACTGACAATTCATGGCTTTGTGCAAATGCAGTGGTTGCTTGGGAGCTATTTGTGCAATTGTAGTCACTTAATGATCAACACTGATTGTTCCCTCAGCCTCCTCCTCTTTTTCCCTTCTCTGTCTAGGAGACTAATAATTTGTTTTAGCTTTCTGAAATGTGTAGTTTACCATATTGAAATGGATCTTCAAGGCAAAGGAAAATAACCATAGCAAAAGGCTTTCTATGCAGCGTGTTTTCCCGAGGAACCTTCACATCTGATCTTATGCGGATGTCAGCATCTCCATACTCCTTTCGAATCAGCCTCCGTATTACCATGTACATGAATAGCCTGACACTGACCTTGATGGAAAAATCTGGAACGAGAATATTAATCACATTTTCTTGCCCCAAAATGACCACCCCCAGTCAACTTGCTCATCATTTACATGCTCAAATAATACTCTCCTTTACCCTACTCTCCCCAAGTTGGCTTATAATCCCAAACGCATTCTCGGAAGGTCATACTAAGTCGCAAGTTGAAGGTTTAGATCAATCACAATTCATTACTATCTTGCCTGCCTCCAGTTGATGAGTGACTATTGTAATTATTTAAGTGTTGATCTAACCCCCTGTGCGAAGTTGGCTGTCACCTCAAAAAGCTAGATTCACACATCAAGATATTCTGCCAATGAGCGAAGGCGATCACTCAAGAAAGGGGATTCAGCCCTCACAAATGTGATGCAGTGAAAGATGTTGCAGACTGTGGTCTGTGATGTAATAGATAGGCCAATATCTAGCCAACTCCTCTTTCTAACTAGGTTAAGGCATGATCTAGAAACTTCCACCATATTAAAAGCTCCCGATAGGCCAAGTAGCAGCTTAAGGAGCAAAAGCTACTCGACTAGACTGGAGAGGCGACCAAAGGAAGCTGGTTCACCTTCTCTCCACTGTTACAATGTAGGTCATTCCAATCCCTAATTAAATTATTCCAAAACGAGAATTTTGATTAATTGAATTAGCCGGCCTAGGCGATTAAAGTGCAATGAAATACCTTAAAAGTTGAATATGGTTCATTAAACATCAGGCTTACTCAGAATCTTCTAATTAGTCATGGCTTCTCTGATTTAATCGAAGGGCTAATCTGCTCGGCGAAGTGAATCTTTTTGTTCTCTAATCTTGGACATTTCAAATTGATCCAAGGCTCTCTCGATCTCAGACCTTTCCCCTGGATCTTCTTCAGCCTTGGGAAGACTTATCAATATAGGAACATCAACTGAAAAGGAAAAGGAATAACAAGAATTGCTTAAGGTAGTCACTTCCTTCTTTTCAGTGTACTACTCGATTGCTCTTTTTCCTTTTGAAGGACAAGGGAAAAAGTAGACTTAATAGTGAATACCATTAATTATTAGACTTCCTTGCCAAATTTAGTCTGCAAAGTAGCTTTAGTCTTCCGTTTTAGATGAAGAATGAGCCTGCAGATGAGGAAATGGAAGATTTTTGTCCTGTTTCCTCATTGCTTAGAAACTAATTGCGTTTATAAATTTTATGCATCATAAATTCATAATCTGTGATTTTGTCATTGATAGAAGTTAAGCCCTCACTGATGTAATTTGCATGGAAGTTTTTGACGGTTTCTGTTTTTGGTGTGTAATAAACCAGCTTGAGAGTGTGTTCTAAGCTATTTTGTTGACTACTACGTGACAGACAATCACATTCTGTAGACTAGAGATTATGCATCCCACTTAACCTGAATAGTCTCTGTAGTCTCCATGTTATAGCTGCTTGTTCTTACTGGTCGCTAAAATTATCAGATATACCGTCTGTACTACTTGTCTATGTATGAACGTTTCGTCTTTCTTACTTTGCTAAAGCTACTAAATGATGTAGGTAGCCTGGGAGCATGAACAGTTTTCAAGGTTGAGAGTCACTGCAGCAACACTTTCTGAACTTTCTACTGCACCTGAATTACTGGAAAACACAGGAGGTCTGACTGATAACAGGTTGTGGTTAGCTTTCTTTTTCTTGTTCTTTTTGAGAAATAAAGGTTGTAGCCTCGCTTCTAATACCTCTTTGTACTATTTATGGAGCTTCTCTGATGGACATCTGTTGAACTCCTGGTTTCCTGTGTAGGCATTTTACAAGTGAAGCCTCAATCATTCGAAGTGTCAAGCTTGTTGCTGAAAGTCTAGCAGTAAGGACTTTAGCCTTCCTCTTTACCCCTGGAGTACAAATTTTTTGTTTCATCCATTGCACTGCTGATTGCATAATTGATAAAACCTTTAACTTCCAATTATGGCATTGTCTTCTGTATGATAAATGAACACTGGCAGCCAAGCAGTAAATTTGAGAAAGGAAGACGTGAGTTTTTTGGCCTCTTTATCTTCTTGTCATGCATGCTTCTTTTGAGTCCTAATTGATTCTCATCTGAGTAGTTTCTCAATGAAGCTACTTATTCTGTTCAACATCAAAAGAGTAACTTTTTAATTTGAAGTATTATCAGTGTTGAGACTACTGGGCAGATAGTGTTTGTAGTCTCAGTTTTCCTTGTGGTTTTGAGAATCTCTTGAGGATATGCTAATAGGACGAGCGAGTCTATAGCTACTAAAATCATAATTCAATAGCTACCCTTAATTCTTTGACATTCTTTTCAGGTTTTGCAGGTCTACAATTAAGTTCAGGTCTAGTACTCTGGAAATTCTTAATGACCTTTCCTAGGAAAAAAAAGAAGAAAAGAACTCTTGAAACTCCAGTTGGTTCATGTGTATTTTTTACAATTAGTTTCTGTGCACCCTTTCCTTTAATTAACTAAATGAGCAACATGATTGAATTTTGAGTAGTTCTGTCAGTATAATATTTGAGATTTTCTGGATAATGTTTTATGAAAGATGCATTTGTTCTATTCATTACATCGCTTAGTCTTTGGTGTCGATGACAAATTATGAATCATGATTCAGGAAACATGTATCCTTCTGTAGCATTATTTCTTTGAGGTGGGGGGTGTTGAAACCATTTGCATTTCTCTTTATAGGATATTGTTTTGATTTTGATGTCCTGAATTACTTTTGAAGGAATTGGGTGATTGATCAATTGGTTCAGGGTTTTAGATAATCAAAGCTTTTCTCATATATGCTTTCTTTTCTCCTTCCTTCTGCAGCTTCATGCGACTTAAATTTCAGAAGATTTTCCTTTATGTGATGAAAAGGATGTTCTACTTCTTTTGGCAAATAAAAAAAAGCAGAACGTCCTGATTGCATAAAGGAAAATCTACTGCTTTTTTCATGTATGTGAGCTATCTCATGCAGACAACAGTAGTTTTGCAAGTGTTGTTTAACAAAATTCTTTATATACAGAGACACATTTACAGCCAGGAGAAGAAAAGCATAAGCATATTTGCAGATGATAGTAGCTTAGCTGTCAATCCTTCCTACATAAGGTCTTGGTTAGACCTTTTATCCACAACACCTCGAGTGGCACCTTTTCTTCCAAAAAACGATCCGCTTATTAAGGCATTGGAGAAGGTATTTTAGCTGCATTTATGCTTAAATATAGTGATTAGTTAATTATTATGTACCCGCTTATTAAGGCATTGGAGAAGGTATTTTAGATGCATTTACGCTTAAGTATACTTGTTAGTTAATTGATCGTCTTTTTTCCTTTTAAATATCCTCATCATGTCTTGGTGTGTATAATTGCAAAGGACATCTTTGTGTATATCACTACCCCTCGTCATGATGTCTTGCCTTTTTTCATTTTGATTGGGCATTTAATGTTGTAAAAGTAAGTGGAATGGCAATTAATTTACCTATTACTTAGTCACATACTGGCTGGTCTATCAGTTTTATGCACATCTTTAACCTGTAATGGTGTCCCATGCCACTGTTGAACATGGAGGTGTTTGGTTGGACCAAATTAGCTCTTCAGGCTTTCTTTTGAGCACTGGCATACTTCAATTTTTGAGCTCCTTAATGTTACTGTGCCTTTTATTTTCTTGTTTCGACTTTTGACCAACATGTGCTTTCGATGTCTCTGCAGGAATTAGCTGATCATACTGCAGAGGTGAATGTACAGCATGAGACTCTAGATGGAACGTTCACCTTTTACGATTCAACTAGTGGCAAGTTGCATATATATCAGGTGTGTAAATAACTCCATCCCCCTTACTGTGGTTCCTAACATCATGCAAATAATATAGTAATTCTGTAGAAGTTTGAAATACAAGTATCTGCTTAAATGTATTGAGTGAAGACTTTTTTTTAAGTCTAACTCGATCAACGCTTCCACATGCTGCATAGATATTCATTAAAGCTTTTATAAATGAAGATGTTCAAAATAACCAACTACATAAAGACGAGCCTGTAAAATATAACAAGATACTAAACCTGACCTTAGCATTAGAAGCAAATGAGATCTCTTCAGCTGGCATGCAGAAAAACAAGGGAATGCAGTAGAAGTTGTTAAGTTTGGTTTAGTGGGGCTATTTGTTACAGTAGTACACATGTTTGCATAGTTCACTTTATATGTTTAGACTTGAAAGAGTTATTATATGGACAGAAGGGGTTGTAGTCGTTCATCCCTCTTCTTGTCACCAGTGTTCCATGTCTCATGTGGTGATGAATATGAGCATTTGCGAGAACTTACTTTGTCTGGAAAAAGAAACAAAAAAAGCATCTCTGACCACTGTGATTTCAACATTCAGACCTATTTTTGCAACACAGTTTTTCTATTTCACCGGTTGCTGACTTTAAGTTTGAGTGGAATATCAATTTTTTAAACTTCCAACTTATTCTTAAGGAGCTACAAGATCCCGCAAACGCATTTATCTTCGGGTTAGGCACCAAATTCAGGGAGAACTAACACCAGTATTTATATAGTCATATTCCCAACTACATTTGCTTGTTAACTGTCAGCAGTTAAATCTTTGTTTCTCCATTTATTTACTTGTGTAATTAACTCCAATTGTTCGATCGCAGGTTGCCAGCGTGACGTTTGACTTGCTTTTGCTGTTGGTTCTAGGATCATACTTAATTACACTTTTCAGTTTTCTTTTTATCACCACCAGGGTACGTAGTCTGGTTTTACTTTATCCTGATTCCCTTATTTTCATTTACAAATTTTGCTGTTCTCAAATACTACCAATTCATAACAGAGACTGAAACTTCCTTGACTGGTTATAAAGGAAAAAAAGAAAAGAAAATGTAAACTCATCTAACCAATCTGATGGTATTGTTCAACAGGGTCTTGACGATCTTATTAGTCTATTTCGTCGTCCCCCATCACGGAAAGTAAAAACGGCTTGATTCTTGAAGCAGGACGTTTCTGCATCAGGCGCTTGTGAATCAAGAAACAGGCGTTACTTTTTGTAACCTAAAGTAAGCTCATCTTAGCCATTGTTTTCAACGGTTCAATGTGTCGGTAGTGTAAACATTTAGCATTTCATGGAAAAATTCCACGTATTTTGCTTCGGTAGTTATCACGTAGTCATTTTTTCTACTGAGATAAAAATGTCTATTCTCACAGCCAGCTTTTCCCATAGAATTATGAGTTTCTCAACTTGTAAACCAGCTGACGTAGGGCGTCAATTTTGGTGGATTGAATGTATTGATGTACTGAAAAGATGCAGGGGTTCTGTTTTGTTAAAAGAATCTTTTAAAAAACCAGTAAGTTCATGTTGAGTGCTCTGTCCCTCCTACTTATGATTCAACATTTAACTCTATCTATTCTAGATTTTTTTTTTCTCCATCAATGGCATCAGTTGGAGCTTGCACTACTTAGGAGTCGGATATAGAATCAATGGGGATGCTTGGTTACAATTTCAAATCTATTCGTTTGGTCCTTGAAGAGTTCTTTCAAAACAAGGAATTAGTTGAATTATCTTATTAAGATGATTCATGGTTTATATGCTTAGTTATATGACAACGTATACACTTGACATATGCAAGACATACATTGATATATATATTTATATACAGCAGACAACCATTATTGTTTATGTAATGAGGGACATGTAGAGAATGAAGAGTCCAGTGTCAAAACGGACACCTTTTTTTTTTTTTGATAAGATTTAAACAAAAGAGATACACTAACAGTGTACTCATGCAGTAATTACATCAAAAGTATAAAAGAAAAACCAAGAGAGATCTATCCTTGACCTTCATAGATCTCCCCCGAATCCTTAGGTACAATATTGATGCACCAAAAGTATAAGGTTTATAAACAATTCATTTTAACACTTTGGAAGGGAATGCACTTGTTCTCAAAACATCTCTGATTTCTTTCCTTCCAAATTGTCCACAAGATGCAAGCAGGGACAATCTTTCATCTCTCCTTGTGTTCTGATTGATTCCCATCTCTATTCCAACAAGCTAGGGCTTCTGTAGTGTTCCGTGGCATAGACCATTTAATCCCCTTCAAGTTAAAGAACCATTGCCAGAGTTGCTCAGTCGCTTTAAAATGCAAGAAAAGATGATTTATTGTCTCTGTCTCAACTTCACAAAAGAAACATCTAGAACATAACTGTTTTCCCCTTTTCATAAGGTTGTCCTGAGTCAAAACAACTTGATTAACAACTAGCGAAGTGAAACAGGCCACATTATGTGGTATCTTTCTTGCCCAGATCATCTTCCAAGGCCACTCCTTAGTTTGACTTGATGTATCCAGTAACTTGCAGACTGATTTCACCTTGAACTTGCCATCTTTGTCCCTCTTCCATAGCAATTTGTCTTCCTCGTAAGTGAGGCTCTGGGCTCGTTCCAAGGTGTTGTAGAATTGAATCATTTTCTCTACCTCTCAATCATTGAGAAATCTTTTGAAGGACAGATTCCAACCTTGTGCATTTCTGACTTGTGAGATTGTAGCTTGTTTCTGTTGATTGATGTTGTAAATGTCTGAGAAGGATGTTTGTCCCAACCACTTATCATTCCAGAACATAGTCTTTCTACCATTACTTACTTTGATAGTAGAATTATCCCTCATTCTCGGCCGCTGATTTCTGATAGTTCTCCATAGACCCACACCATAAGGAGTTTTTAACTTCCTTAGTAGTCTATGGGCCTTCCCTACCATATCTTGCAATGATGACTTCCTTCCATAAGCCCTGCACAGCTGTTGCTAATCTCCATAACAAGAGGCTCTTGTTTTGTGCTTTTAAGTTCTTGATTCCCATCCCTCCTCCTTTCTTTTTGCTTATGACAACATCCCCTTGACCAAATGATACTTCTTCTCCCCTTCACCATTTCCTTGCCAAAGGAAATTCCTTCTGATAGCACCCAACTTTTTGATGATATTCTCAGAGATGGAAAAAGAGACATTTTTTCAATTATTTTTATTAGTTTTTAACATGAAGTCTATTTGATTGATACATAGAATTTTGAGCTTCTTCACCAATAAATATACTTCTTATTCACTTCTCATCCATCTTTTATCTTATTGAGAAAGTGAACGTCCAGTGGCATCGGGCGATTATGGAAAAGAGGTAGATACGCGCGTTGAAAAAAAAGGATGTGGGACATTGAACAGAAAGTGTCCAATTCCATGAGCCGTTGGAAAATGTAACTTGAGATGGTGGGACTTTTTGACGCAAATCCAGATTAAATCGGGCTCCAATGCAGGACCCCAACCCACATCTTTTGTTCATAACACTAACTCTTGCAGAGACAAAGCTGAAAATGCAAGTACAGCTTTTACATGACTGTAACACAGAGATGGAACTTGGCTAAATGAAGCATTGGAGTTCCAGACTTGTAAAACCCATAAACACTGTCTATAAGGTAAAACATCAAACCTAAATTAGTAAAAACTAAGAGAGCATAATACTATATACAAGGTGGGTCTCAAAAGACACTATAAAACAGCAGGAATACCTTCTGCCAGTAACACTGCTTAATGTAATTAAGTGAAGTACAATGGTTCCTCTATTTATTGTGTATGATGAGCATTTGAAATGGCGCGGTATACCATGTCAATGAATTGGTCATCCTGTTATGGAAATAGAGACAAAAATCAGATGCATAGTGGAAAATTTATAATCAAATCATGGATCCTAATAGAGAAAAATATACACTAAATAGATATAAGGGGAAAATCTCAAGACATGAGTATCCAAAAACAGCCTAGCTTAATCAATTAGCTACACCAACAAAACTAGAAACCAATAATTGTGAGCAAGGTTACCATCTTGTATCCTAAGATATCTTATTCCTAACTATTTGCAGACTCCATAACTATAATTTGCAGTACTGCAAAGGAAATGCTTGATATCAGGAAATTACACCCAATGGCTTTGAAAATGGGCGGTCTTGAACTTTGATCACCACTTGCCCCATGGACAAATCATTAAGAGCACAAATAAAAACTTGAAGTTGTCCATTGTACAAGAAGGGTCAAAATTTCAAGACCACCCACCTCCAAAAATTCTTGTAAATCACCCCTTCAATGTGAACTTGGTCAATAAAGACACATCTGGGATTTAAAGTTTATTGAGTTTCTTCAGTAACCTCAAGCTAATACACAATAATAGCTCAGTTCATGGTCAAGGAAGAGAATTCGAGTTGGGAGCTTTCTTTAGGTCTGGAAAGGTCGAGATGGAAAGGAGAAGAAATGACGACATATTGCAAACAATTAAGAGGCAGCTGGAGGGAGCTGGAAATGGGCAAATATTGACGGTTGCCAAATGGATGGGGAAGATATTATAGGGGTGCAGGAATTTTTACATATCTCATCCAAGGATTTTTGGGAGAATGGTTCAATTTATTTTGGATTTTGAGAGAAGCCCTTCAGATAAAACATTTGGTCCTTGAGAAAGTTAGTGCTTAATTTAAAAAATATAAACATCCTTATGTTCCATAATGGCAAGGCGTCCAGACTATGTGACAGATAAAAATTAGATCACATGGGAATGAGAGAAGCAACCAAAAACCAGTTCCAACTTTGATAGAAAGCCTCAAGAGCAATTGTTTGCATGCTCCTCTCGTTCTTTTGTCATTGTTCTTCTTACTTGAGTACTCTCAGTAACATTTGTAATGTGGATTTGCTCCTGTTAAGAAATGGATCGTGGGCCTAACTTAACCCTAAAGCTAGCTCAAGAAGTGAGGAGCCCAAGACATATAAAGAGACCACCGATCCCATAATAGACCAATGTGGGACTTCTTCAACACCGCCCTTGCACCTAGGGTTGGACATCTGGAGTGTGGACAATTTTAATATGGAGGCCCAACATTGTGAACGTGGATTGAGATGGGTCATACTTTGGTACCATGTTAAGAAATGGATTGTGGCCTTAACCCCAAAAACTAGCTCAAGAGATGAGGATTGCCAAGCCATATAAAGATACCATCCATCCCATAATTGACCAATGCGGGACTTTTCCAGCAGCTCCAGCATAGTGGCAGAAGCTGCTGGAAGTTTTTTTCTTTTTCTAAATACACACCCCTCAGCAGACCCGAATATATATTGTCATTATTAGAACAAATGGAGTCGATTGCAGATTTCTAAAACTTAAGAGCCACAAAAAAAGTTCACATAGCAAAGAAACTACTGAATTCAGGAATACTTACTTGAACAAGCATCACAAGTGCCTCACGCACTTTGTCTCTGTTAATAACATGTCCGTTGTCTGGGCTAGGAACAGAAATAGGAGTGAGAGATGGAGGAGGATTGGAAGGAGGAAATGGCTGAAGCAAAGGAGCTCCATAACAGCGTTGTAGATTCGCAGGGGAATGAAGTGGAGGAGCAGTAGGCGCAGATGAAAAAACAGGAGGCATCAGTGGAGAAGAGGAAGGAGCAGGACCAAAGAATGATGATGGCTTCACAAGATTTGAAGACCTTCTAGCACTGGTATCAGATTCAGGAGCATCAACAGGAGGCATCAAAGTAGAAGATGTAGAAAGAGGAGAAGATGGAGACAGTGCAGATGCTGAAGAGGGAGATACAGCAGGAGGACGAGGAGGTGGGACTACTGCAGATGAGTCATACAACTGCCGCTGAACTGCAGCATTTGGGCCACTTCCAATTCTCTTAGCATTCTGCAAATGAAATGCTAAAAATTCAGTCAAGTTGACAATGTATGCAACAAAAACATATACAAACAAAATTTCATCTCTAACATGGTACTAGTCTAGAAGTATCTCCACTTAATGACCAGTACCTGATCCCAATATAGAAGGGTGGAAATATGCATCGAATGAGTCAATATTACTTCTTAAGGAGAAATACAATGATGCTCAGTTGGTCTCCCTTGATAGATAAATTTCTTAATGCTTGGAGTGTCACATGAGAATTCTTAAAAATAACCATATAGTTAATCAATATATTGTATACATCTTATACATGGGTATCACTAACAATTTTGCAGGACAACCTATTATAAGAACTAATCTCCAAAGCAAAGGTTAATGATAAAAAGTATTTAGATCTTCCAAGGGAACTGACACATGGAAAAGTCATTATTTTCTGCAAGATAAACACTGCATGATAGTCACATTACATGGAGAGGAAAAAAGAGCAAGTAGAAGGGAAGAAAGTGCATACACTGAAGAAATTCACAAAGGTACGATCATCTGGGACATCTGCTGTATTTGATGTAGTAGATAATGGCTCCAGGGGACCATCCATTACTGACATGCTTGGAAGTGCTTCCAGCTCTTCAAATTCACTGTATCAAAATTACATAAACCGAAGTTCCTCTCAGAATCCAACTGATTGCAATTTGCCTTCAGTCGCAGATTATTTTGAGCAAATGGGTATAAAGCTAAACCAACCCACCAAACTATTCACCTCTCCAAAGATCTTGTAGCTGGCATGCAACTAAAAGGGTTCACTTTTCACAACATATTGTCTCATTAGCTTTTCGTAGTCACTTTCACTGTGCATATAGCTAGTTTCTATGAGCAAGTTGGCCATAGAAAGGACCCATGGTAGGACTAGGACCGACCTATTCAAACAGTATACAAGACCCAACAATTCAAAGGCCCATTCACCACTATTCACATTTCATTAAAAGCATACTACCACCACAGATACCAACATTATCCTGCTCATCTCCAGTGACACACTAATAACTTTCTTATTTCATAGTTCTGCAGTCAAAATCATTCAGCAAACTTAGATTGTAACCATATCTATGAGCATCTACAATAATTTTTTTAATGGTATCTATAGCTCAACTGTTCAACCCTGAAAATTCAAACAGTATCTCATTGACCAGATTCATTAAAATGGCATCGATTTAAATTTGTTATTCTTTCACTCAGTCATATTGCAGTTAAAGATTCTAGCAAACAGAGGGAAGACCAAAAACTTTTTAAGTGCCAAGTTAAACTACTATATCTGAGACATAAATCAAGGAATCGATCAACGTCAAACTGTTTAGAAGTAAGATGCTTCAACACTCTGAGAGAATCTATCATTTTGATCAATAAATATATTCAGGTCTTTACAAATATGTACTGAATACCTCTGGTTGGATGCTAATTTGAATTTGGTAGGCACCTTGGAATAAGCACTCAGTATCCTGATCACAAGTAAATACCAAAACAAATTATCAGGCATAACAAGATAATGTTAACAAGAAAAGGTAAGAGAAGATATGGTAATCAGTGCACAGAACAACCAAAAAAAGGTACTCGTCTGATCCATTCCCTTCTCATTACGGTGATAAATAGATAAGAGCGAAGCAGTGAAGCAGCTGGTTTGTATCGATCCAAGCTTGAATCTCTACCCCTTCTCCTCTTAGAGATAGATGCTTTTGCCTTTAAGTTTCAAGGCATAAGAAACATATACTCAACTTCCCAACAGCTCTATGAGAAACTTATTGGAAAAGATGAGATGAAGATCTAGCGAACCATTTCAGCTTGTACTTAGTGGGTAATATGGAAAGAGAGGAATTGGAGGTGCACTGGAAGGTAAAAGAAGAACACCCCGAGCGAGAGTAGAACAGTTCAAGTTTTTTTGAAATAAAACAGAGAACAATCCCAATCCCAAGCCTAAGTAAAATAACTATCTCTTTACTGATCAGGAAAAATGCAATGAAAACAAAAGCTGCAACTTTAAGATGGAATGTCATCTAATCATTCACCTAATTAAAACAATGACTAAGCCAAACATACCATTCTGCAAATCATTGGGCTATTCACTACAACAATTGTAGATGTTATGGACTGAGGTTCTAGAGGAGTCCAACCTATAGGTAACAGAACTTGCGAATTCTACTTCCATAATCATGGATTAATTAGATTACAAGCACATGCTCCAAAATAATGATTGTGTAGGCAATTGAGTCCTCAACGTTCCACATTATGCAAATCTAACTATTATTTCTCATGGAGTTAACACAATGGATAGTGACTAAAACGAGATATACACACACACAGAAAAGAAAAAAAGGCTTGAGGGGGGAAGGGGGGGATGTGGGAGATGGGAAAACAATGATTTGTGGAGGGAAAAAGAGATTCAAAAGGTCACCTGTTAAAGAGGTTTGCAACTTCTTCACATTCACGTGAATTATAGAACCATATTCCATTTACCTCTTGGGAAGGATTTCGATATAATAAATATGGGAGCTGGAGCTCGAACTCAAAATCGCCCAAAAGATCCTCCACCAAATTATCTGCTTGTACGAATAAAGTCATATCTTTAACACGAGAACTATACATGTTCATAGAAAGCAAAATTTCAACTTCTTGTACCAACTTATGAGCAACATGAAATTCATGTCAAAAGGGCCTATTTCATTCCACTACTAGGAACTTCCTAAAACTAGAACATTTTCAAATGTTAAACTTGTACCAACATGAATATACAAGCTCCTAACCAAAAAGGCCTGCTAGCAAACACCATTCCTAAGTTACGTGTAACAATATCTATTAAGGTCTTAATCCTAACTAATTGCTATCACCAATGTAGATTATCCACTTCTATTTTGGTCTGTTCTTAACTAAGTCCCAATGACTCCAAAAGATATAATACCATCAATTGCCACTCCAGTGTTTTCCGGCAAATGAGACTACTTCATTACTATATCTTGACACGAACTGAATGTCAGGTTTACTACTTCAGGATTGTCCAAAGTAACTTACACCCCCTTGAAATTTATCAACATCAAAGAACCTTTGCAAAAGTTCTGGAAAGATACAATCCAAGCAGAAACATTTTGAACAGAAAACAAATAACTGACCTGTATTTCTGCGGTTCATAACAATGAACTGAAACCGAGGCTGAGCACTCCTGAAACACCCGATAAGGAAATAATAAATATCTCATAGAGCCATACCATTCAAATCAACTGAGGACGAAGAAGAATGCATTAAATATAAAAACTTTCAATCAATCAATCAACTTAGTTCCAATCTGAGGCTAGATGAGATTGGCCATAGGAATCCTGTAAAATAATTTTGCTCCATTGTGCTCAGCATAATTCCATTACTAGTAAATAATTCAACTATCAAGACAAATTACATCTCCAAAATGCAGCTTCTTCAAAATTCACATTTACCACTCATGACATACAAATTTTGACTATATTATATCTAACACCTCCACACACAAAAAAACAAAAATACATCTCTGCTACCTATTGTTGGGAGTTGCCAGCTTCCTATAGAATTAATCGAGTTGTGCTAAAGCTAAAGCGGGAACAGACAACATGGTAATCAATAAACACAATTGCTTACCTCTTGACAACAAACAAGGATCCTTCCACATCCTTTCGACTCTACAAAAAAAAAAATCAAAACAACATCAAAACTCAAAATAAAAATAATCAAATTCAAGTCAAATCAATAAACTACCCTCAATCCCAAACTAGTTGTCAATTCAAAAACAATAATTCTCCCCTTTTTCTCAACTTCTTCGAAAAACGAAAAGGTTTTGCTAAAATCTCACACTTACCCAACACCAAAAACAAACAAAAAGAACACATAACAAATAAAGATTAAATTTTTTTAAGAGAAAACGAATACCCATAGGCTACTATCGATATTAAATTCATATAAAGTAACATGAGCAGCAGTAATCAAAATTTCTTCAACAAATGGATCGATTCTCTGAAGAACCGTTAAGTTAAGAAGCTTGGTACTGTTTTGGTCCAAATTCGGCATTAATTTCCCGTTCTGAGACATTGTTTTCTGTAGCTGATTTTACGATTTTTGTGGAGCTTTGCGGAGAAAACCCTAGAAATCCTCCGATTTGGGGGCTCTGCTCTATATAATAAAATCTTCACTGTTAGATTGCCCAACGAAGAAGACACTTGTATTCTCTATTTTTTTCCATTTTAGGGTGTTTCTTTTTTTTTTTACTATTTATATTCGTATATCCTTTTAGATTTATGCCCCTAATTAATTATAATTAATATTTTCTAATTTATTTACTATTAAAATTTACGTGTTTGATGTCATGCTGACCTCAATACCTATACTATATATGATACTAATAAGATATCAATATACTGATAAAATATCACAGAGGATTAATCTGATATCAATATATCAACAGAATATCACAAAAAATATATTTTCTACTAATTTAGAGTTTAATAATTTTTTTAATTATTTCTTTTAAAAAAAACATAATCCTATATGATACTAATAGAATATGAATATACCGTCAAAATATCACAAAGAAAAGTCCATCCTTATGATACTGATATGGTATTAATATATTGTCAGAGTATTAATTCATAGCAGTCATTCTGACATCATGGGCGAAATAAAAAAAAGGAGAAAGTGGAGTAAGAGGGTAAATAGTTTGAGTCATGAATGCATTAAGGATAAATAATTTGAATCGGATCCAATTTAAGTAAATAATTTCACATTAGGTCTATTTTGCGTAATTTTCCCTTTTTGGGGATGGGGGTGGGGGGACGGGGAAAGTGGGGAGAGGTTTTTTGGTGCGATATTCGGAGGCCGTATTGAAACTCCAACTAAATTTGAATTGCATACTACAATGTTCATTCAGGGATTAACACCGTCAACAAAATTTTCTTCATATTAGGATATGATAAGATTAATATAAATGAAATTGAAATTTTTAATATTATAATTTTAACATTGTGATATTTGATATGATATTTAATATGTATTTTAAATTCTTTTGATATTGTTTGGAATTTATAAAAAGTTATTGAAATGAATATTACTCGATTACATAGGTACATATATAATTTATATTATATATATCAATATACAAATATTTTTAAAATTGTTGATTGAATTTTTTGTTCTCCGTTAAATATTATACAATACATAAAATAGTCATTTCTTGACTTTTTGATATTTATGAATATTCATTTGATTACTTTCCTAAATTGACATTTAATATTTTTCCTAATACTTAGAATCTATCTACCCATGAAATAGTGTATTTTGAAATTGAGATTGAGACAAAACAAGTTAAATATTTTGAAATTGGTCATGGTGTTACTAGAACTTTATTAGAAGAGAAGTCTCATTAGATAAGTGTATTTCAATTTGTTGGAGGATCAACATAAAGTTCCCTAAAAAAAAACTTTATTGTTCTAAAATGATGAAATGAATGCACAAGGATTAATTGTTTAGAATTTGCACTATATCCTCTTGTCTAGCAGACAAAGATTTATCTCTGTGGAAAGGAAGATCGACATGAGATCGTCTAACTATATTATCAGAATTCGTATTGTATATTTAAAAAAGGTTGACCTCATTTCTTCTCTCATGGTATAGTTTGATCTCTTCCTAATGAGCCCCTTTCTCCTTGGTCTAGTTTTTTCGAAACTCTCGCTAATCCATTTGATGTTTGTTCGTTAGTTTAATTGCAATGATCGCAAACACAAAAAACAATTTCGTTATGACAAATTAGAAAAAATGCCAAAGTAGGCTATAACTTACAAATAGAAAGACAACATCAAAGTGTGGCTTATCAGCTTTACCAGTTTCAATAATATCACCTTTCTTATAATTTCAAAAGTCATTCTTCCTGTTTGAAAGTTACAATTAATGAGAGAGATTTGTTACTAGTCATGTGCCTCGCGCAACCACTAATCTAATACCACAATTGATTTCTCCCACTCTCATTTTAGCATGCAAAATAAATCAAGGGTTAGTTTTAAGAACCCAAACTTATACATAGTATATTCTTCGACTGATCATCCTGAACTATATGTGGCAACGCCAGACTTAATTAGAATTTAAATTTCTAACACTGTCCTTTTTACTAATTTCTAAATTTCACATTTTAATGTTGAATCATTTTCTTCCAGTTTAACAATTTTGTTCTTCTAAATCTTCATTGATTTTTTCACAAACTGCAAATTTCATATTTAAGAATTAGGGCTCGCTAGAAAATGATTGTGTTAATATTTATTAATATGATCTTGTTATTGTCACACCCCGGGAGGATACCCTTGGTGTGGACGGCACTCAGAGACTATTGCTAGCCCCCAAGCGAACCACTAGGCCTCATCACATTCTAATAGCGGAAGACATCAATGATAAAGAATACTCAAGGAACTACATTGATAATACGAAAATCGAAGGCCAAAGACCAAACAATCTATCCATCAACTAAGCAAGACTAGTGTGAAAGAAACTAGTCAGGAAATAACATCAAAACAAACTTATCAGTCTAGTCTATGAAACCTCTAAACATCTAACTAACTGGTGCCAATGATAGGTCCATGACTATCTCAAAATGAAATAAAATAAGTCTAAACTTAAAGCTAGAAAGAAACATAGTATCACCCGCAAGTAGGGGAGGACTCACCAAATCAACTGAATGTAACTAGGTCCTCAACGAAGCGCCTGCTGATGACCACTAGTACTTGTCTCTGTATCATGAAAAGATACAGACCCAAATGGGTGTCAGTACGTGGAATATATTGGTATGCAAAATGGTAGAATGAAACATATAAAGACAGGATAATACCAACTCAAAATAACTCAACTCAAGAAATAGGAAGCTCAATCATCAAGTCAAGAGTCTAAAGTAAGAAATATAGTTTAGACAATGATCACTCATATATCATCTAATCCAATCCACTCAAAGTACTGTCAAGGTCTATCTAGGAGTTTCTCTAACCGAAAACCATCACCTATGAACAGGTGATGATACAACGAAGCGATGTCGTTGCCACATACATCCAATACCTTGCCAGGGTAAAGGACATCCCATCAGTGGATCCATAATAATAACATCAAGTCCTCTTTTCAAGACAATAAACAAATATACGATTTTATGGTTCAATCCTCTCCTACACTGACAACGTAGTTATTGAGTTCGAGTTGGACTTACTCTTACTCAAATCGGTGCTCAATACTCCTCCAAAGACTCATTATGCTCATAAGACCTCAACTCTATGGTTAACTCATTCATCTAGTTTCATTGGACATTCGTCAACTCAGTTCATCATATCAATCATCAACTTTTTGGATACATTCTTTTAAGGTTCAATTCTTGGCTCATAAGGACTCAATCATGCATCATTCAAACTCATAGCATTCAAGAAACAATAATAGAGTTAAAGCATTTAAGGATTCTATAGACTTGTTAGGTTCAAATTATACTCATGTATACTCAAATATAATATTTAAAAACAAAAAGAATCTGGTCTAGGGTTCATGTAGAAAAGTAAAATAATTAATTTTTAGTATTTAATTCATAAAAACTGTAATTCATGCAAACTTATATAGATATATGTTAGAATTTAAGAAAACTCTTCAAGGAACATCCATGAAAAACTCAATTCATCAATAGTTCCTATCGACTCATGTTATGGGGCACATGGAAGACCAAAGTCTGTGTTTTAGTTAGCCTTACATAACTGGAAGTTTGAATCTTGGAGTAGCTTGGAAGAATCGTCAAGTTCTCTCTTCAAAACCTAGCATTTTCTCTCTTGAAATCTTGTTCTACGTTTGGAGAGGATGATTTAGCATAATGTTACTGATAAGATATGTTTTAGGACTTGTTTAGGTATAAAAAAGTTGAGTCTAGGCTTTAAAAGGGTGGAAAAAGACCAAAATAACCCTTTTGAAAAATCTGAAAGAAGTCATCCACGAGACCCTTTATGTCCTGTGAAATGTTCCACGACTCGTGGGTCACTTTCGTAAACTTTTGGGCATATTTTTTAGGTTACTGGAACTTTTAATGAGACCCATCCATGACCCGCAAAAGGCGTTACGACCCGTAAATAGATTTATGAAGTCTAGGAAAACAATTTAACTTTCTGGACCCGTAAATAGATTTATGATGCTATTAAAAGGTGAGGCTCATAAGTGAAAGATTGAATATGGCCCAAAGTATCCAAAAGTCATATTCCGATTTTAGGATGTGAGATATTGAGTTTGATGTGGGAGACTTTATTTGAAGTTTTCACCAATGAAGGGTGTGATTCGATTTGGAAAAAAGGGAAAGTTGAGTCTTAGGTATGTAGGACCTTATAAAATTTTGAAGTGTGTTGGTAAAGAGGCATATGAGTTAGACTTTCCATTGGAAACGACTATGGTTAATCTGGTGTTCCATGTATTCATGTTGAGGAAGTTTGTGGGTGATCCAAGTTCTACAGTGGCATTGGAAGAAGTGAGTATTGAAGAGAATTTGAGATGTAAATATTTTCCAATTGAGATTTTGGATAGGAAAGTGAAGAAATTGAGGAATAACAAAGTTGCATCCGTCAAAGTCCTTTGGAGGAACTAAAAAGTTAACAACACTACATGGAAAGCAGAGGTGTCACGACCCAAGCCTAGGGCCTAGTCGTAACATGAGGAATGACACACACACCCATAGCCATATTATCCAAGCCATCTTAACATATCAAGCATTCATAGGTAAAACATATACATATTGCTGAAATAAAATAGGATAGGGTCTAAGGGAAATCATTTAAATAAAAAGAAACATCCCAAGCATACATCATTGTCCAAAAAATACCATCTAAATATGAGTCAATGGGAAGCGGTGCACGGTTCGTTTTCCCTCAAATATGAAAGATTCTAAAGTAAGTTAGAAAGTAAAAGTCTCCAATTTTAAAAGTCAAATATACATTAGTCTGAATAGTACATAGCATGAAGAAAAATAGGAGAAGACTCGAACTAAGGGATTACCATAATTAACTAGTCTTGAACGTAGATAATTACCACGTGTCAGAGAAGGAGGAGCGCCAGTTCCTACATGGTGACATCATGCAGGCAAATTATGTGTTAGTACATTGAAATGTACTAAGTAAGTGAGATACAAATGCAAACATAAAATTATAATGGCATCATTCATAGTTTAAAAGACTTAAATTCATGAAATGATAAAGCTATCATTTCTATGAACTTAAGAATGCACAGGGAATAACGTTTAATATGAAGTAAAAGTAATTCAACATATGAAGCTCATATGATGGAACGAGACATCAAATCTCACACTTTGTAGTAATAGACCATAACCAAATATAAGACCATGTGAGATACTACATGGAATCCAACATAACCCCCAATGTTAGCACGGGGAGACCACTTGTTGGGTGGAACTCTATCATATAGCAGACATCATCAATAACATGAACGGCCTATGTGGATCAACTAGCCTAGCCTACAAGGGCTCCTATGGTGGCACATAGTTAATAGGGCAAATGGTTGCATCTAAGGTTCCCTTACTAAATCCCTCCTCAATTGACTCATTCGATGCTAAGGCATCCCATGGAATACTTTAGAACTTGTACTTAGTCAAGTAATGACACTTAGAATCATAAGCTGCAATTGCCAAGAGTAGCTCCAGACCTTAGGAACCACCAAGTGAGAATTGTCCTTTCACATTAGGGATACCATAATCATCATTAAAGACATTATTAACATGTTTATATCTTTGACAAATCATTAACTTAAAACCTTTCCTTTATGCCCCCATTCATCATAATTCTAATCATGAAAAATCATCTTAAACTTACTGGGCTTGATCATTCACTAGAAAACTCATAAATCAAGAGAATCATTCATGAACATGGGGAAAATATGCTTCTTTAAATCACATACTAATATCCCACACATCATTAATAAATCCTAATCATTGAGGTCATAGCCATCAACTCAAAACTCATAAATATACATAGTAAAACATTGCATGATAACATTGTAGATAAAATATATAATAATACATCATAAAATCATCTTTTAAATCATTGGCATGCATGGTAGTATTTTAAGGAACTTAAAAAAAAGGTAAAAAGCTTTAAGGAAGGACTTTGGGGGTGAAAGGAACCCACAAATCAACTCACATACCTTGGTTGAGTCTAGAAAGAAGGAACTTGAAGTTGTGAGGAAGAGCGTTTTTGATACCCTAGCCTTTTGCCTTGCCTTAAAAAGAGAATAATGTCTTAGAATGTTTGAGAATGATGGGAGAATGAAAGGAATTATGATCCTTAAGGGTTTTAGGTTTGATTAGGAGCTTAGGGGACCATAAAAACATCGCAATTTAAGTCTAGGATACGGAAAAATGTGTTTCATTAAAACTTCCAGACACAAACCATGAGATCCGATTACAGGTCATGGACAGAACCATGAGTTGTGATTTAAGTCATCCTGTTCTCTTTTTTTAATCTTCAGAGTTTGGTTACCAACCACCTATTGCACAAAACCCATTTATGGGCCTTAGATCGATCCATGGGTCATGGATCATCTCATGGAACTCCTTCACACTTAGTGAATTTTTCCATCTCTAAGGCCCATTTACGAACACAAACCACATACTGTAAACAGGACCATCGAGCATCCTGTTGGTCGTGGTTTCCTTTTTAGAAACTCCAAATTTCCTCGATCTTCTGGAATGACTCATTCTACGATCCATGTTTCCTTCCACAGGCCATAGATGATCCTCATGGATCCTTTGACACTTAGAAAATTTCCACTTTTATGTGGACCCTGTCCATGATCCTACTCTATGACTCATGGATTGAACCATGAGCCATGGATGGGGCTTGTGAATTGTCCCTAAACTTCTCCAGTCTAAATATTTTGTACTTTCTGGGCATCTAACTTAAGAGTCCTTACAATATCTCCTCCTTGAGAGCATTCATTCCTAAATGTACTTAAACGAAGGCTCTAATGATGTAACGACCCAAATATTTTCGAAAACTCCTTATGGTTGGTCTTGTATGATGTTATACTGGTCATGATTGATTTTTGGTAGCCACAGATTGAGTTTAAGTGGACGAATGCAAAATGGATTATTTGGTGGCCTAGAGAGTTCGTTTGGACAGTAGACTTTGAACTGGCATAACTTTTGATGCGGGTTGAAGCGTCTGATATTCTATATATAAAATTGAATCTCTTTGACCTAGCTTCGCAGCGAAATTAGTTTCACTCGATTCGGAGTTCGTAGGAGAATGTTATATCCTAAACAGTGGGACTACTTGAAATTCGAAAGACATTGGAGATAGGCCCTGAAAAGGGCCCAAGGCAAGGGCCACGGACTGTAAACTTTGGGACGGTCAGTGTGGGGCTCCGTTTCAAGGTCCAGAAAGCTAGGGGTGGCCAAGAACCACCCCAGGACACAAGTCATAGGCCACTGACCATCCCACGGTCCTTGAGCCATTTGACGGTCCGTGAAGTGGCTCGTCAAGTGGGGTAGTGGCTTGGCTAGTCTTGGGAGTTTATTATTGGGCCAAGTGTGGCTCTACAGACTAGTACACAGTCCGTGTGAAGCCAAACGGTCCGTGAAACCTCCCGTCAAGTGGTCCAGAAAGTCCTCCAAGAGTTTGCGTTGAAATTTGGATAAGTGTGGTTTGATGGATAGTTGAACGGATAGTGAGTCAACTTCAAGGGCACTGTAGCAGTCTATGAGACACTGTGTTATAGTTAATTGGCCATTTCATTAATGATAATTTCGTGATTTAATAATCACTTAAGCCCCTTTTAGGTATCCCAAGGTCTCCTAAACTCCTATATCAATCCCCAAACCCTCATTAACCAATTCTAAGAATCCTCCATTCACTTTGAAGATTCTAAAATTCTCTTAGCCTCCATTGAAGAAAGCTTGATGAAATTGGGGAAGACAATGTTGACCAAGTTTGACCTTGCAATTCTTTTGGTGAAATTAAGGTATGTGGAATTTGATTCAAGGATCTTCTTTAATCCGTGAAGACCCAAGAACCCTAACCTTTTAAATTCGATTTTTAAGCTTTCAAGTAAGTTATGGGTTCTTCCAATATTGTTATAGATTAGTGTTGGGAATTGTGTGCTGTAGTTTTAGGTGATTTAAACATGATTTTAAGCTTGAATTCATGAATGTTCATTGAAACCCTTATTGATCAAATTGCATGTCCCTTTCATGATTTAATTAAGCATGGGTAACTTGCTTTAAGATTTGTTTATTGATTTTTACATGATTCATGATGATTACCTTTCAAATTGTGAAATTAAGTTTGAATTCCGTTATCCATGTTCTTGTTCATCATTCATGGCATGTGCATGGTTATTGTTCCATTGGAACCCTTGATTGAAACTCTTGATAAACTTATATTTTCATGTAATGTATGACTTGTGATCACATAGTCCCATGCCATGGCTCTTTGAGCATATTGAGTGCTTGCACCATATTAACATGTCTTGATTGCTTGTATGACAAGCCCATGTAGATGAGCTACTCTTATTGCATTGGCATGGAATGATCATGAAAAGTTTTGGAAACTCTTGTTGGCATTTGGCCTAATCATGTACATGATTCTTGTACAATGGTTTTGACATGTCTAATAATGCATGATTTTGAAAGAATGTAAGTTTCCCATTTAAATGTTGCATGTATATATATATATGTATTCCCGTGGGATGAGACTTAGCATCGAGGGATTGAGTGGAAAAATGGGGTATTTAAAGGCCCCGCCCTTTCCGTCAAACCATGTGCCACCATGGGTATATAAATCCCTAGATAGGGATTTCATGTCATGTTATCCCTTGTTTCAAAGGTGTCATGGGTTCTACCTAGCAAGTAGATCGGATCCGGATAGTGGCTCGTTCGAGTCACAAATGTTATCGGTTGAGGTTACATCCCCGCTATATATGAACATAGGATTGCATCTCATGCATCATGGCATGGCATATT